>JACEVL010000473.1:83127-109317 GCA_020284085.1 Aporrectodea caliginosa
ACTCACTCACTCACTCACTCACCCTAACCCAGCCACCCATTTGTTCATTCGTTTATTTCCTTGTTCTTTTGAACCCGTTCTGGTATGTTTCTGTAGGGGCGGGTAAGTCTACTTTGTTGAACGCTCTGACTGGTCGTGTTCCCCCAACGAAGGGATCAATCACCCTGAACGGAGAGACGGTCAATCGAAGCCTACGAAGGAAAATCTCCTACGTCCAACAACACGACGTCTTCCATACGAACCTCACCCTCCACGAAACACTCACCGTAAGACCAGCAGACACATAAAGAATGAACGAATGAACGAATGAACGAATGAATGAATGAATGAATGAAGGAATGAATGAATGAATGAATGAATGAATTACCACTAATTAATTATTTATAATTAATTTAATTAATTAGTAATTACTCAGTAATTAATTAACTGAATAGTTGCTTAATTGTTGTTGTTGATTTATTGATTTATTGATTTGTTAACCAATTGATTTATTGATTTATTGATTTGTTAACCAATTGATTTATTGATTTATTGATTTGTTAACCAATTGATTTATTGATTTGTTGTTGATCTATTGTTTATTTATTGATTGTAGATTTATCAACTTATTGATTTATTGATTTATCGATTTACTAACTAATTGATTTATTAACTTATTTATTTATCGATTTATTAACTTACTTAATCTCATTGATTTTTTTCTCAATTTATTGATTTATTTTTTGATTTATTAAAATCTGACTCTTGTTAAAACTTGTTTATTGATTTATTTATTAATTTATGTACTAATAGATCGATCGTTTGATCGATGATACTTTGCAACATTGAGTGCTCCCATTTAAAACTATTCCATTCAGAGCTGCACAATCATCATTCAGATTCAGTCGCTAATGTTATTCATCTAAGGCGACGTTTCCACTACAGCCCGTTAGATGGCGTTCAATACGTCAAATACAACAGCAGTAATATTAGGTATCTAAAAATCAGTCACCTAGTCTCGAAACCATAATATTATGTACCTCTTCCCCTTAATCGCTGGTATCCGCCTTAGTAATAGTAAAATTGAAAAAGAAATATAAAAAAGCTAAAGTCAATGATCTGAGGTCGAATGTTCAATATCACGCTAAAAGCAATCGTGAAATATATACCTTATTCCAGATGCGTTTAAAAGGTGTCAATACTGTCTAGCCTTGATGGGATTTGAAGGCCTATTATTACTCAAAGGTTTAACGTCGCCTTATGACATCAAAGGCCGTTGACTGACAATTCACAATGTATACCATACAATGAAAACGAGAAATTTAACGTCCAAACGACACCATTTTAAAGGTGTCAAAATAAATCCTTACAATGTCACAAAATTCAATGTTAAACGACATAAAGTAATGCATCGGTTAGGCCTACTTTCTGTGATACACACACTGTGGTTAAATGATTCGATACAAATTTAATTATAATAATATCATGACGTTAGATACTTATTCTACTTGTACTCTTTTAAGTGATTATTTATTAATTTTCAGTTTAACGTCATCTAGGGACAACATTCACTATTTACCATTATACTTTTTTGAATAAAAATTTGATAAAAACAGCACAAACACTAAATGATATAGGTAATTCACAAAGTCGGCCTTTACCCAATATGTTCAAGCATCCAATACACTCAAACGTAAGTTTCATTAAGTAAAAAAATATTTGGAACATACGGGTTTAACATTTTATATATATATTTGGCACATACGTATTACAATTGCTTAAAGTTTGTTTTCAACATGTTCATTGAGACACTACAACTACATTTTCCTTTATACTGCATATGTAGTGCTGCATAATGATGCAATGTAATATTTACTCCAATACAGCAAACCAAACTAAACATGTCATACTTAAAACAAAGTGTGTTATAGATACTTAATGAACAATATGCCATATATGTAATTTACTTTACATCAGATTTTTATTACTTATATAATATAATAAAACATACTTAAAATTTCTCACAGTTGAAAAGAAGCTACTAATTATACGCCTCATCAACCAACTCGCATACATATAACTAGAATTAAGGCAAAAGATTGTTATAATAACAATTATGCAAATCATAATAATGCAATACGCAATCCTAAAAGCAAAAATTTGAAGGCCTGGCACCATTGGCCGTTTATAAAACTTATTATGCATACATTTAAGGGTGTCTAGCTGTGCTTGTATTTGAAAGCTTGGCACTCATTTAAATGGGAAGCAGCTGTGAAGGATGTCACCCGATTAAGCCTGGATAAGGAGGGGCAAAGATAATCATGTGTATTATTACACAGAGTCGTAAAACAGTAAATAACTAAAAACAAGATTGTAATCGTGTATTACAGGCTGTCTGTTCTGTTAGTAGTTAACTGGTTAAGATTGTTTCAATTGCATAACATGTAAATGTACAGCGCAGTGCGTTTGTCAGGCGCTCAATTAAAGAAAAGATATTATTATTATTATTATTATTATTTAAAGAATAGAAAAATAATTATATTGTTTCAGTTTACGGCTATGTTGAGACTGCCCGATGAAATGCCAGTGAACACAAAGCTGGCTCTAATTTCTGAACTCGTTGATGGACTTGAACTGAAAGGGTGTCTTCAAACAGGTCTGGAGTCTTTACCATTCCTCCGGCGCAATAAAAATGCTTTGCAGTCCTAAAATAATCGGTTGTTAGAGCAGAGTTAAGTGAAATGTGTGCCTCGATCTTTGAACCAGTTTGCCGTTAATTCAACTATTTATTTTAAATCATAACCGTAATTCTAACCCTAACTTCAACCCTAGCTTCCAAGGCCGTATTTAGGGGGGTGTTTTGGGTGTTTCAAAGGCAGCCCCAAATTAAATAATGTATATTATAAATATTGCATTTACTAACATATAGGCCTACGGTGTAAGAACTAAGAGGACACATGTGAAGTTAGATGATGCAGCTCTATAGTGCTTTGAGAGCTCACAGCGCTCCTCCAAACCCCTTATAGTAGTTGACTTGGTTGCTTGTCAGCTTGTTCAAGAACGAGTAAACACCCCCCGAAACAAAATCCTGGCTACGACTTGCTAGCTTCAACCCTATAGGTAACCCCAAAAAGGCAGCCACGGGTTAGAGGTGTGGCGACTTCATTTTTTTAGCCCCGACTTATGAGAGTGGCTAGCCGGCCAGTCTTTTATCTCGCAGCCTGAACTACCAATGTAGTTACAGTGACTCCCACCGACCTCTCGGCCGACAGTCCAACCCGCTAACCATTAGACCAACTAGGCCTATCGTAGGCCTACACCTAACAAAAGATCTCTGTATATATAGGAGCCCATGACCTAACCCTGATTTCAACCCTTAACTCTAACCCTCAGCCCTATCTCAACGCTTAACGTGTCTGCCAGTTCTCCCTATGATGCAGCTGATGACTGACTGACTGAGTGACCGAGTGAGTGAGTTGTGACCGAGTGACTGAGCTGATTGAGTGAGAGTGACTGACTGAGTGACTGACTGAGTGACTGAGTTACTGACTAGATGAGTGAGTGACTGAGTGACTGAGTGAGTGAGTGACTGACTGAGTGACTGAGTGACTGAGTGACTGACTGACTGACTGAGTGACTGAGTGACTGACTGGCTGACTGACTGAGTGACTGACTGACTGAGTGACTGAGTGACTTACTGACTGAGTGACTTACTGACTGAGTGACTGACTGACTGACTGACTGAGTGACTGAGTGACTGAGTGACTGACTGACTGAGTGAGTGAGTGACTGAGTGAGTGAGTGACTGACTGACTGACTGACTGAGTGACTGACTGACTGACTGACTGACTGACTGACTGACTGAATGACTGACTGACTGAGTGCTGGAAATGACGGATTATAATTATGCTCTATGGAAGTTCTTATAATAAAGATGCCATGTAGAAGTTCCGAGATGAGATACGCATAAATTGACTTGAGATGTTTGGTTGCTGAGGCAGAGATGGGTCGACTGTCGGGAGGAGAGAGAAAATGCGCCAGCATCGCCTGTGAGATGATCACAAATCCATCGTTTCTCTTGCTAGACGTAAGTAGATGATGATGGATGGATGGATGATTGACTGGATGAATTTATATGGATGGATGGATGGCTGAACGGCTAGATGGATTGGTAGATAGATGGATTATAATTTATAATGAACGGATAAGTGGATGGATGGATGGATGGATGGATGGATGGATGGATAAACAGATAGATGGATTGTGATGAACGGATAGATGGATGGATGGATGGATGAATTGATTTGGATGTATGGAACGATCAATGGACCGAGTGACTGGTTAATACATACATAGACACAGACGTACAACACGTACATGTATTTTATCTTCGCGGGTGAATAATGTAGACCAGTTGGCCTAAGTGTGATGAAATTTGCCTGCTGCAGGAGCCGACCAGTGGCCTGGACTCTGCGATCGCCAACAGCCTAATGACGACACTGACGAACTATGTCCAGCGGTCAGGGAAGACCGTGGTCACTACGATCCACCAACCGTCCAGTCAAGTCTTCCACATGTTCAGCGACTTACTCCTACTCTTCAACGGAGAGGCAAGGAGATTATTTCCATCGGTTACACTTACTAAGATGTAATGTAAATGTAAACGTACTTCTACAGCGACCGCTTTTGTTGTACCAGCCTCATTTTCAACGAATTAATATGGTGAGATTATTTACAACCACTGCCAGTTTCAACGGGTGCCAAGCTAAATACTACATGGCATACAAACAAATTAGACACCTTTCAGATGCGTTGAGTCTAAGCTATATATATTTCGACGGTATCATTACATTTCGATTTAGTAAAAGTAAGTAAGTAAGAATATTCTTTATTTGACTACCAGCAAACGCACAGTAGCTTACAGAAACAATAAATAATACAAACATTTATGCAAAGTCATATAACATTCTCATAATAAAACTTCTTTTAGCAAAGGCATCAATTCTAGGTAGGGTGAGATCATGTGGTCTGGGTCGCGTATTGTATGGAGTGACCTTACGGGGAGGGAGGAGGTCGTTGAAGGACGTGACAAGGGTTTGAGAGAATTGAACGGAAAAGAGTAGAATCAGCTCTAGAACAGTGTTTGTCGAAACCAGGAAAATCGGCAGGGAGTAAGCCTGATTAAGACAGAGATTGTAATAAGGCCACCAAAGGAACCTGGAAGTTATGGTAACATTGAGAAAAAATAGGAAAAATATAAATTAGTAAATAAAAAACCTGAGGTGGTTAAAAAAGAGCCTAAGAGCCAAAAAAGGAGAAAAATGGAAAAAAGAAAAGAAAAAAGATTCAAAAAGACCCTCTGGGCCAAAATTTCAGAGGAAATACCAAGTAAGCTTACATAATAAAGATGTCAACGACCATAATAGGACGTCGTTAAACATCTGAAAAAGAAGTAGATCAATTTTTATTGGTATAATCCTACGGGGCATAAACCTTGATGGCGTTTAAAATGGAAAATTCTTACGCGTACTGAGAACTATATCAAAAATAATTTTTTCGACGCCAAAGGCCTTTGTTGCAATAAGATGTCGTTAATTAAACTCTGGAATATCTAACGGTTAATAAATAAAACTCGGACACTGCCACTACTCTGTTAGTAATAATAATAATAATAATAATAATAATAATAATAATAATAATAAAAATAATAATATCTTTTCTTTAATAAGCGCCTGACAAACGCACTGCGCTGTACATTTACATGTTATGCAATTTAAATCTTAACTACTAACAGAATGTTCAGACAGCTTGCAATACAACGGCGCTAATAGCAGCCTACAAACATATCCGCCCAACGGGGGCTCGAACTCGGTACCTCTCGGTCTGTGTGCCAGATGTTATCCAATGCGCCACGGGTACCCAAAGGTGCCAGACCCAAGCCTGAAGAAAGACGGAGGGCGACGCTAATCGTATCCGTTACGGCACCGCGTCGTTAAGCAGTAACTAACCAACCAACCAACTGGTAACATAAAGCTATCAACACAATTTTTACCAATTTTACATACTTTTTATTCACTAGCGAAGCTGCAAATGGCCATCTTGTATGCCATATATTCATCTCATTAGCTCCTCCGCTGCCATTTTTGGGCGGTGCCAGTCTACAGCCAGGATACAGGAGGATGGCTGAAGCAAGAATAATTATGACCAAAAAAACTACTATTGAAAACGTTTCGATTGCCAACTAAAATGTTATATTAATTAACAGCATTCACTCGCTAAATATTTTGTTATAATATTATGAGGTCAACTACTATGTTCAGCGGTATCCATAATGTCATTGCAAAAGGCGATAATATTATGCTAAGTTTAGACACCTTTGAAACATTATTTACTAGTGCTATATTAACGACGGTTTCCTTATCGATAGGTCACAAAGATTCCCAGTAACGTGAAGGTTGATGTCAAAGGCCCTGAAGCCACAATAAAGATGTCATTAGTTATCAATGGAAAGCCATTATATTTGAAATCCTTTGCTGTTGTGAAAATTAAAACTTTACTTTCCTATCGACGTCAACGGCCTTTGTTGTCATAAGATCTCGTTAAACTCTGGAATATCCAACGGTCAAAAAAGACTCCACCGATGCCCGTGCTCCGGTAGTGCCAGTCCCAAGCCTGGAGAAAGAAGGAGGGCAACGCTAGTCGTCTCTGTGATGACACTGCATCGTTAACCAGAAGCTACTACTAAGTGGTAGATAGCATAGCCACTCTATGAGCTAGAATCAATTTTGCATAGGTTAAGGTGTTGGTACACACCAGCCACAAGATGTCGCTACAAAACAAACGGGAACTGCGATTTAAAACACTGATTAATTTATCGCATTCAGTCACCAGAATATTTCAAAAGTGGCATAAGGTCAAACAACGACCACTTTTGGTTCAATACTAGCCACAAGGCATAGTTAAGCATGGTCTACGGTCAGCTCTGTTTAGACACCTTTATAAATCTTGTCTTGACTTTATATAAACATCATTTTCAGTTAATCGCTATAATGCTATTAACACTTTTCACTCGCTAGCAAAGGCTTACCAACGTGAAGGGCTTCCGAAGCCACCAGATGTCGTTTAATGATGGAAAATGCGACTACCGCTTTCGAGTGGTGCCAGTAACAGAGGAGGGCGACGCTAATAATCTTTGTCACAACAGGGTCGTTAAGCAGCAACAAACCAACCAAATGTTTGAATGGCACCTATTAAGTAATTAAGTAAGTAAGTAAGTAAGTAAGTATTATTCTCTATTAACCAACTGCTAATCGCACTTTGATGTACAGACATCTTATAAACACAGTTAAAAAGTAGGCCTATATAGCACCCTGACAATAAACGTTTTCGCATTAAGTAAGTTAGTAAGTAAGTAAGTGAGAATATCTCTTAATAAACCAAATGCCAGCCGCACGTTGGTGTACAATCGATATTGTACCGCATAGGCCTATATATCCAAAAAGACAGCCATCTTGATCAGACCTTATAATCATCCTAGTGATGAAAGTTTTACGAATCAAATTATCTGCGGAAGGAATAATGAGGTCATGAGCCCAGGCCGGAGGGAATACTGTTGTAATCTTACAGAGCACCAACAGTTATAGTCCGAAAATCTCGCTTAAAAGAGGTGTGTAATTAGTTTGAAACGTTCAGACAGTTCGTGGGCAAAATGCAGCTAATTAAAGCATCTTTTCGTACGACTTGTATATTTACTTATTTTAAAATACACAAATTTCTTACCCAACCCAGGCTGCTTAACTTTCTTAACTGATCTATCTGGATATCGACCTGATTACGTCTTGGTCATGGTGTGCCATAGGTTGATGCCTTGTCCATTAGACACCGGCGCAATAAAAGTTAGGCTAATAATTACAATTAAGACCGTTTTATCGTATTGTTCTAAGGTTGCTTACTTTGGACCTGGAAACCAAGTGACGAGTTTCTTTGCTAAGATAGACCTCCCCTGCGATCCTCTTTACAACCCAGCAGACTTCATGCGTAAGTTCAAACTTTATATTATTATGTTTCATTTTAACCTGAGGTAGGCTGTCATGTAAACCATCATCATTTTAAAAAGTAGGGTTGGCATTGTTGTCATCATCATCATCGTCGTCGTTGTTGTGATCATCATCATCATCATCATCATCATCATCATCATCATCATCATCATCATCATCATCATCATCATCATCATCATCATCATCATCATCATCATCATGTTGTAATCATCATCATCAGCATTATCATCATCATCATCATCATCATCATCATCATCATCATCATCATCATCATCATCATCATCATCATCATCATCATCATCATTATCATCATCTTCAACAAAACAACATCGCGATCATCTCCTCATCATCACTATCATCGTCATCGTTGTTGTTGTTGTAGATGTTGTTGTTGTCCTTATCAGTGCTGTTTACTTGTAGTGGAACAAGTGAAAGCAGGACAAGAAACGGTTGACCGAATCATTAGGGCTGCATACGAACTAAGGTGGAAAACAATAGTTATTTTTCTTTTTCTCTTTCGATTGTAACTATGACTGTAATCGGTAATAATAAGCGTAATTTTAATCGGTATCGTAAGCGTAGTGTAGACTGGAAGTTATATGTCGCACGTTTTAGAGAAGAGATCGAAAATTATATTGCCCATCAGAAAGATTTTGCACAATCATTAGATGAGGATTTGCATATTCATTGTTAGGATACTGCTATAATTGATGTTTACTCACGAAATTGTTATTTTTTATTTACTCCATTGGTTGCATTACGATTGAAATTGGGCGACCTCTGTTAGCGGAACGGTTCGTTCTTTCGGGGTTTCCCATTGTTCACTGCATGTTTATTTCTGTTTACATTGTCTGTGATTACGTGATTATGTTTTCTTCGGTGAGCAATAAAGCATTGATTTATTGATTGGCTAAGAATTTGCATATTTATTGGATAAGAATTTGCATATTCACTGGATAAGCATTTGCATAATCAATTGATATAAATTTTGCATATTCATTGGATAAGAATATGCATATTCAGTACATAGCATTTTAGCTCCTTCGTTGGATTGGAATTTGAATCTGTTTTAGGGAAGAGTGCACATCCATTGGGCAAGGTTTTCTTATTCTGTTAGATTAGACTTTGCATATTTATAAGATAAAAGTTTACATATTCATTAGAGAACATTTTGATCAACCGCTAGGCCTACGTATGCAAATTTTTTAGACAATATTCTGCGTAACCGATTGTTGTCTAGATAGAATCGCATCATTTAATTGCTTAGGCCTACTGGAGTTGTAAATTCATTAGACGTCGAAATTCATTACAGTATTCAATAATATATTGACAAGTTCGATTGTCAAATATTTGTAGGGAACGCGATGAATGGCCTTGGGAGCTGAAAGAGAATTTCGGAACGCAGATGGATTCCGTAATGCCGATCAAACAACAGAAAGGTAGGCCTACGATAACTCCGGCGTTTTTATAGTCGGGTAGTGCCAGTCTTAATAAAGGAGGGGCTAAGCTAATCATCTTTCTTATGGCACTGCGTCGTTTAACAGAAAACCATGCAGGCGATATCTGAACGAAAATAAAACAACGTAGGCTATTGCATCATAAATAGCGATTTAAAACAAGCGATTTTAAAGCGATTTTTGCCCACATTTTCGTTTAATCCATGGCTGAATCTCGCTACTGCCGTACTCGGGTGGAGCCAGTCCTAAGTCGCGATGAAGGAGGAGGGCGACTTCAACCATCAGCATCTTTACCCAATCACAGATAATCGCAGGTTCGTACAATGAAGTATCTAAAGTAAGTGCACAGAGATGACCAGCAGTTCTACAGAGTGGGAAAAGAGAGGGAATGTCAGCCGTATATAGAACGAAGAGCAGGGGGACCCAGAACAGAGCCTTGAGGAACACCTAATTTGTGCGGTTCCAATTGGTTCTCGAATCACCATTCTATGAATGAATGACATATAGAAAGCATTAACGAATAATTGAATGAATGATTGAATTAATAAATGAATGAACGAATGAACGAACGAATGAACGAACGATCATTGTGAGCATGATCATTATGATCATTACAGACATTACTAGTGCATTGACAGAGAGTTCGTCTGTCCAGGGTTCGAGAAGCCGAGTGGCGAGTTACAGTGCTCACCGCCATCACCACCGTCATCATCACCAGCATCAGCACCGACCTGGCCGACCGGGTTTCGAACCCAGTACATAGAGTTAACGAAGAGGTCGTTTCGAAGGTCAAGGGATCGTTACCTGTCCATCTCAGTTTTTATCCAGGTCCTCTTCGTCGCTAGTTTCGCTGGACTCGAGTGGTTCCAGATTGGGTACAGCGAAAAGACGGCTCGGGACAAACTCGGAGTGGTCAGTTTTATAAAACATCAGCGCCAGTAACACGTTGCATTTTCTATTTTGCAAGATGGATTTTAAATCAAAGTCCGTCTATTTATATATAGGCCTATATATATATATATATATATATATATATATATATATATTTATATTTATTTATTTATTTATCTGTCTGTCTCTTGGTCCATCTGTCCGTCCGTTCGTCCATCCATCCATCCATCCATCCATCCATCCATCCATCCATCCATCCATCCATCCATCAAAATCCATCCATCCATCCGTCCGTCCGTCCGTCCGTCCGTCCGTCCGTCCGTCCGTCCGTCCGTCCGTCCGTCCATCCATCCATCCATCCATCCATCCATCCATCCATCCATCCATCCATCCATCCATCCATCCATCCATCCATGTCTGTCCCTCCGTCTATCTATCTATCTATCTATCTATCTATCTATCTATCTATCTATCTATCTATCTATCTATCTATCTATCTATCTATCTATCTATCTATCTATCTATCTATCTATCTATCTATCTATCTATCTATCTATCTATCTATCTATCTATCTATCTATCTATCTATCTATCTATCTATCTATCTATCTATCTATCTATCTATCTATCTATCTATCTATCTATCTATCTATCTATCTATCTATCTATCTACCTATCTATCTATCTATCTATCTATCTATCTATCTATCATATATATATATATATATATATATATATATATATATATATCTCTCGTTTATGATCTATCTATCCACTCATCCGTCTATCCATCGTTTTCATGCACACATCTATTATTTCTAAAAGACATACTATTATATATGTTTACATGTCTGCCTGTCTGTCTGTCTCTCTGATTGTTCGTTTCAGTTGTACTTTTCGTGTACGTTCCTCGGATTCATTCCAATGCTCTTCTCCGCCTTCTCAGGTAACAAAGCGTTACTTTACATTGAGTAGCATTCAGTTACATCGCATCAAAATAAACACTCTTATGTTAAGTAATCGTCGCTATTAAACTATGATGGTGATGATGATGATGACGACGACGATGAAAAAGATTACTGCTTACTTCATCGACTGACTGAATTACTGTCTGACTGATTTAATCACTTCTGACTGATCACTGACTGAATGAACTATCTGAATAATCACTAAATGACTGACTTACTTACTTTACTTAATATCTAACTAATCACTAAATGACTGACTTACTTACTTTACTTAATATCTAACTAATCACTAAATGACTGACTGGCTATCTGAATAATAACTAAATTACTGACTGATTAACGGACTGACTGACTAATTACTGACTAATTACTAACTGAGTGACTGACTGACTGACTGACTGACTGACTGACTGACTGACTGACTGACTGATCATTGATCGACTGACTGTCTGCTTAAGCGAACGAACGAATGAACAATACAAATATCGATCTGTTGATCGTGCAAATGATTGATTTTTCTGGCAGTCATCGACGAAACTGGAGTGTTCCTGCGAGAGCGATCGGCTGGCATGTATCGCTTGAGTGCCTACTACCTAGCAACGGTTACCACGGAGATGCCGGTGATCGTTTGCTTGGTAACGGGCTATATCACCGTATTGTACTGGATGGTTGGTCTGACTCCAAAAGCCTTCAACTTCATCGTCTTCCTCATTGTTCAGCTCGTGCACACATTCACTGCACAGGTAACAAAGCCATGAACAATACACTACGATACAATACAATACAATACGATACAATACAATACAATACAATGGATGACGGAAGGCTGGTTCTCGATAGTGTAGTGGTTAGCGTGCTGAGCTGTCAATCGAGAGGTCGGGGGTTAAAATCCGCGTCAGGGCAGAACATTTGGTTTGAGATTTCTGCTCCACCTGCATCCCTAGCCAACTCAGCTATAATAAATACACTGACCGTACACTGTCGGCGGGAAGATGAGACGGTGAGGTAGAAGACTGGCCACCCGCCCTCATATGCCGAGGCTAAGAAAGTGAAGTCGCTAACACTTCATACCTATGGCTGCCTCAGGGCTAGATAAAGGGAGTGCAAAACAATGCAATACAAAGCGATATAATTCACTCTATTATAATCTAATTATACAATGCGATACAATACAACAGAATACAATACAAACAATGCAATACAACACAATTCAATAGAATACAATATGCTGCAGTTTAATACAATACAACAATACTTAGGTTCATTTATAGTAAAAGGTATCTATTGTTTCTTTCCAGAGCATAGGAATGCTGGTGGGTACAGCCATTACAAATCGAACCGTGGTCGTCACAATCATGCAGTGTCTCTTCCTTGCCTGTCTGCTCGCAGGTAACCCTACCGTAACGCATTGTATTACATACCTTGCATTGTATACTGTATGGCTGTCTGTTCTGTTAGTAGTTAAGATTTATATTGCATAACATGTAATTGTACAGCGCAGTGCGTTTGTCAGGCGCTTCAATAAAGAAAAGATTATTATTATTATTATTATTATTTTGTTGCATTGATTTGTATTATAGACTCTATTACTTTGTATGGTAATGCATTTGCATTGCATTGTATTGTATTGACTTGTGTAGAATGCATTTGCATGGCATTGCTTTGTAACTTATTGCGTTATATTATATTGTGTTGTGTTTAGGGAATGCAAAGCCGGGTTACCCGAACCCGGGTAACCAGGTTACCAGTTTTTCCAAACCCGAAACCCGGGTTTGAACGCGATTGAAACCCGGGTTCGACGGGTTTGAAAATCGTAACTTTCACCATCCTTCACTGAGTGAAACGCACAAATGCAGAGTAATGGAAATATAACGATAATAGTGGTTGATAACGGGTTTACGTAATACAACTTCTAAATACTTATTTATCGGCTCATTCCATATCTTTATTGGTGACTTCGTATGAGTGTGGCTTCCCATTTCACACGACCAGTGGCTAATGTCGAGTGTTTTGACACGTCGGCGTCGTAGCTTCGAATTCGTAAATAATAGCAGTAAACTGTTTTTATTTGAATTTAGTGATTTCAGACACAAATCCAAACAATGTCTAAATCAGCAAATGTAAAGGGTGGTGTTTGGGATCATTTCATTCACGATTCTGAGGGCCAGACGGCTTAATGTCAGTTATGTAAAAATTGCCATCGGTGCAACAAGAAATATGCATAGGCTATATTCATCTCGGGTCCAAGCATAAGATAAACCTGCTGAAACACAAGGATGTTGGTGACCCTTGTCGTTCTGACGAAGCCAATGACGGTAGGCCTCTTAGCCCAAGCACAATCACAGGCAGAGATATGTCTCCAAAGCAGAATCTACTTTAGTAAGTTTTGGCTCTGCCAAATTGGGTTACAGAGTAACTAACGATGACTAAATTATCTTCTGAAAGCAAATGGGCTGGCACTGGAATGGCCTAAAGCTAAGATGTAGACGATTAAGCTGTCGTTTGACAATTATTTTTATAGGCCTATGCAATGTTTCTTTCAGACAGAACGCTCCGGAACGGAATTCCGTAAATTTTCTAAAGCTGCTAAAAATAATTTAATTTACTTAAATTTTTACTAAAAAAATTATTTGGTTACTTTAATTTAATTTCAGCGTTTTCACTGTTTATTGGTATTCAAGATGCTATAAAATTAGAGGCTCAGGTTTAGGCCTTCGGAACCCTTGCAATGTCTTCCACAACTGTTCTGAAATTGTTCAGTTTCGGAAATAATTTTTATTGAAAAAAACTGCTTATATAAAAAAATATCGCGAGTTTTCTTTTTATGCAAAATTCTTGACTGTTGGAGAACGTTGGACTTGTAGCTGCATACGACGACGTTGTTCTTACCCAAGAAATAGTGCAGTAATAATATTTATCATGTAAAATTTGTTAACCGTCAAAACCCTGGTTACCCAGGTTTTTACGGCGGTCAAACCTGAAACCCGGGTTTCGGAAAAAAGACTCGGGTTTGCATTCCCTAGTTGTGTTGTACTTGTTTGTATTGCAGTGCTTTTTAAATGGTGTTACCGTACTAATTAGTGGTAGGGCCAAAGCCAGGTGTCGCTAAGTAGTATGCGAAAATAATTCAAAAAATTTAATTTTCTATGAGTTTCTACCCATCTTTCATTGATTAGCTTAATAGAATTAATTTTCAAATTTGTCTACCTATGACTCTAATACACGCTCCAGACCCTGCAAGAGAGCTTACGATGTTCCTAATAAATTATTGCATGGGACTTTGCGCTTGCCTGGTGTTTTTGATCTGACTTTTGCTCATGACACGCCAATATTAGATGTTTTTACCTGGTGGTAAAATAAAAACAAAGTTTGGAAACCGATGTTGTATTATATAATCGGATTTAATCTTATCTATTTAAACTACTTTAAATTTCTGATTAAATCTAATCTAATCTAATCTAACCTAATCTAAGTTTGAAATTCTAATAATCTAAATTCTATGCGTACAGACGGACTTCAGACAAACAAACATACCAAGACTGAAAGATGAATGCGGAGAAAAACAGACAGACAGGCAGACACACGGAGAGAGATACACGGATAGATAAACAAAGGGAGAGACAGCCAGAGCGACCCAGTGATAGACAGAAAGATTCTTTAAAAGATAGACAGACAGACAGTACTTTAAAAACAGATATACGCAGAGACAGAGACAGACAGACAGACGGATGGACAGAAACACAGTGCGTGTTCTTTTGATAGGAGGATTCTATAACACACACGCTCACAAGTGGTTCACTTGGATCCGTTATCTTTCGTTCATCACATACTCCTATTCAGCTTTCGTTGTCATCGAATTTCAAATGGGAGCAGAACTCAAGTACGTACAACTCACTAAAACTATAGGTAGTTGTGTATAACGTCCAAAAGGCGCTATATAAATAGACAGACATGCATATATGCATACACACATGCATACATACATAAATACATTACAATGATTATATGCATAATATTTTACATGCATAAATTGATGCACAAACGCCTGCATGCATACACACAAGTATACATACATACACGCGTACATGTATAGATATAATGCACATGTAGGCCTACATTATACATACACACATGCACGCACATATACACACATACATGCATGCATGCATACATACATACATACATACATATATAGTTATATACATACATACATACTTAAATACATACATGCATGCATACATACATACATACATACATACATACATACATACATACATACATACATACATACATACATACATACATACATGCATGCATGCATGCATACATACATACATACATACATACATACATACATACATACATACATACATACATACATACATACATACCCACATGCATTGCCTACCGTAATTTGAATAATGATACGGCTGCCGCAATCTACAGAGGCTACTCCAACGGCTATTCCTAAGGCAGACACGTTCTTTATAGGTCTCGTTAGCCGTGTGCTGCTTGCAAGGCAAGACCATAAGGATAAACTGAGTGCTATATATTTTATGAACCGCAAGATCTGTAATTTTCTATATTGTGTTTCTTTAATTCCCTAGGTGTAATCCGCCTGAATCGACAATTTTTCCGGATCCCTGCGCGCTGAACGGAACAACACATTTTCCCGGATCTTTAATCCTGGAGAGCCAGAATATACAAGTCTTTCCAATCTATGCGAGCATTTTACTTCTACTCGGAATTACCACCCTCTGTCGCGTTGCTACCTATTTCGTTTTGAGGTACCACAAAAGACCGAAAGCCTAGAAGCAAAGAAACTCCGTACAATAAATATGCGCTACAAAACCAGCGTAACAAACAAGGGGCAGTGACCCAGCTTTGAGATGCTGACCAATCAGACTGCAACTTCTCTTTTAAGTATTCAATCACGTGCAATCTGTTGCTTGGATACAGCCAATCAGGCGTGGCTTCTGTAGATTCTTAGTTTTAGATAACTAGCGGCAACGACCTCTTATGCGACTAGCGGAGACTTTTCGCTGTAAAGATTCAGACTACAAGGCTCAGTAATTATATTCTGTTGAATTTATTATAGATTTCTAGGTTCTATGCCTCTGTGTTTAACCACACGAGAGTTTGGGTTGAATAAGGTCCGGGTAGCCTACTCGAGTCTATGCTGAACAGGTAGATCGTAATCGTAATCGTGATCGTAATCTCCAAACTTCTAATACTTCACTGGATAATAAAAGCAACCATTTAACGTGCCGCATGCGAGTCAGTATAGACTTGATTCAAAGAAACAGCCATCATACTCACTAGACCACGATATTTATCAGCCCACCAATGCTTGCAGCATGTGGGCAAATGTCCACTTATTCCTGGCCTCTAAGAAAACGTGCTGTTCTACATGGTTCGATGGTTGGCAACAGACAACAACCTTGTACTTCATTTATTCATAGGCGACAGGCTTTGCATTCCAGATTAAAACCCCTCTTCAAAAATCCCTACCCTAATCGATAAAATTTTCCGCCTTCCAAGCGTTCTCATCCTCAACGAAACTGCACTAATTTTATTTCAGTAGATGGCGCTCCTATCTCATACGTTATGAAGGTCATTTAAACCGTCTTAGGACGGGCAAACGTCTAGTGTCAATAATTATTTGACATGTACAATGACTAACAGTTTGCGTATGGTCCTTCTGTTAATACGACGTAATATGCCAAAATAACTGTTCTCGACGGCAATGTTGTCATAAGCTATTTTTGAACTCTCGACAGAAATTATTTTTTAAAGTTCTTACAATGCGTAATTAGTTTCTAATGTTCAAAGATATCAATGCTAATGACCAGTCCCTATGGTATTCACCCACTAACATTTGGATTGGATCCACAGTTTAACGGCAGCTTATGACAACGTAGGCCGTTGCCGCCTACAAAGATTATTTTTTTGGCATATTACAGCTCTTCTGAACAACTAACATTTAATGGCCGTTGAACTAACATTTAATGGCCGTTGAACATTATATATAGCATAGGTGTCTAATTTGTTTGAATATCATGTAGTAATTTTAACTTGGCAACCATTCAAACTGGCAGCGGTGGTGAAGGATGGATCTCATCCGATTAATTCGTTTAAAAATTAAAATTCCTTAAAATGAGCAGGGTCGAAGGTCACACGGTCGCTATAGACAACGCGTTTTTTTAATTCTACATTTGGCATAGGTCCTATAGCAAGGAAGGTAAGTAAAATTAAAATAAAAGCAAGGTCAGTAAAATAATTATAAGGTCTGCCTAAATTAAAACAAATAAAGTAAAGTAGGTAAAATGAGGTCAGTGGAGTAATAGAGGGGCGCTACATAAGTCCGGTGAATGAATGAATGAATGAATGAATGAATGAATGAATGAATGAATGAATGATTGAATGAATGAATGAATGAATGAATGAAAGGCACCTTAGCGAGTCTTTAAGTTAAGTAAGGTGGGTAACCCACGAATATTTTCCTTTACCTGGTAAAGCAAGGTAATTAAACCAAGGTACTTAAAGTGAGGTAAATAGTGTAGGCAAGTAAAGTGTGTAAAGTGAAGTAAGTAGGTCAGTGGAGTAAGGCAAGGGCGCTGTGAAGTAAGGTAAGTTAACAACTCATTGAGAGCATTCCTCAATCTCTAGGTTATACGTGTGTGAGAGTGCTTGAAATTTGAAACTTTCCAGCTTTTTTCCGTTCTTAAATAACTCTTTGGGTCGTTCATTAAGGACATCCGCAAAGAGGGTATCGAGGGAGAGAGATATTCACCCAAATGCGGACAACTGCGGACGTACGCATCTGAATTTGGTCCAAAGGATTATAGTTATTTCAGTAGTGTGTCAACAGTATTATAGGTATTAGCCTAGATCGAACCCATTCTGGGCCCTACTATAGGGGTTCCATATTCGTCCTGTGTGGGCTTCATGTGGGCGTTCTGGTAGGGGTGTAATTTGGTGGCTCTACAGTGCCAGTCCTAAGCCACGGTAAAGGAGGAGGGCGACGCTCTATTACAAAATAGCTTCGTTAAACAGATAGGGTACTAACGAACCTATGCAGAGCCCTTTTGTTGGACGCGGCTTCTTCAAAGTGGGTCACAATAGGCAAACAAACAGACAAAGGAGACAGACAGACAGATAAGCATACAGACACACAGACGAACAGACAGACAAGGCGGGTCTGTTTGACTTTATTAACTACGTTACCCGACAGTGTGTTCTTTGCGAACATAAAAACGCAGAACGTTAAAGGTAATTGAAAAACCGATTCATAGGCCACACATGTTATGACTGCTGTCTGTGTACATGGCTTTGAGTGAGGGTTAAGGTGTTGAGCTGAGCTGTTCTGCGGTTGTTAGTGACGTCGGATTATGTCAACATTTCCTGAATGTCTTCATTGTCAACGATATTCCAAGGACGCACCGTTGTAACTCACTCTCATAAGCCATTTTACCCATTTATATATGCATATGTATGATATAATTTTATACAGTTATACACATGCATGTGTGCATATATATATATATGCATATAATGAATATATATATATATATACATTTATACACGAATATTTTATATATATATATATATATATACACATACACACATATATACTCGTATATTATATTCAACTGGTTGTGTTAAATGTATTGAATTCTTTGAGTGGAGGTGTTGCTTTGAAGAGAGGTTAACGACATCGTATGGCCGTCGACGTCACCCTCCTCCTTTTTCCAATCTTAGGACTGGCACTACCTGGCGACAACTGCACTACGGGCAGCACCGGAGTTAAACTTATGACTAGTATGATTGTGGATGTGTGTGTGTGCGTGTGCGCGCGTGCGTGCGTGCATAGGCCAGTACCTGTATTATAATAGTCCTATAGTCATGTAAGTCATGAGAGATGTTGCGATGTGCATTATGCCCTGTTAAGTGCTTCGTAAGCTGAGGCGAAGTGCGGATGTCGTAAAAGAGATGAATCGTTCGAAATCGTTTCAGACAACACTTCTCAAATAAACCGGAAATAATTTATATACATATTTATATATAAACACACACATATATTTAATGCATATATATATTTTCTCATAAATATGCACAGTCATGACGGGACTGCATGTTGCGAAGGCAGGAACTGGTTTCGGAATATTTGCTGATGGTCTTATTGCGTTGAACTGGTGGTAAGAAGATACAACTGGTTACTGCGTGCTGGACATAGTAGTAGGCTATTACCATACAACGCTACCGGTAAGTTACCACTTACCATAATCGAATTACCTATGCTGTCTCTCTCTCTCTGTCCGCCCGTCAGTCTGTCTGTTTTCATGTCTGTGTGTGCCTCTATTTCAATTTGTTTGGGTCTATCTGTTTGTCTGTCTATCTGTCTGTCTGTCTGTCTGCTAAATAGCCAAACACTCACCATGTAACTGTTACCGTGTATGGACATATTATATAGGATATTCAACGCAGTTTCTCAGCGCCATCGATCAGTACCTAGCAATAAATACTGGAGCTACATAAAGCGAAACAGTTGAAACTTTTCTGTTTGATTTGATGGTGTACGTAGCCAACCATGTCGACCTCTCTGGCAGATGATGACCCCGCGACCTTTTATCCGTCACGGATGAGTGCACCCCTTGTCTTCAAGGGCGTCTATGTGACCTTGGCGAAGAACGACATACTGAAGAACGTGTCAGGAGTGGCCCGCAGGGGTCAGATACTGGCCATCATGGGTCCAAGCGGTCAGTAGATATACATAAATATTCAGTTATTTATATATGAGAGTGTATCAGTAGTTTATTCGTTCGTTCGTTCAGTCATTCGATCTGTCACTCACTCACTGACACTCACTCACTCACTCGCTCAATCAAACTCACTCGCTAACTCGCTCGCTCACTCACTCACTCCAAAACTCAAGCTCAAGCTCACTCACTCAAACACTCACTCAAACTCACGGGCTCACTCACTCACTCCCCACTCACTCAGCCACCCATTTGTTCATTCGTTCATTTCCTTGTTCTTTTGAACCCGTTCTGGTCTGTGTCTGTAGGGGCGGGTAAGTCTACATTGTTAAACGCTCTGACTGGTCGTGTTCCCCCAACGAAGGGATCGATCACCCTGAACGGAGAGACGGTCAATCGAAGCCTACGAAGGAAAATCTCCTACGTCCAACAACACGATGTCTTCCATTCGAACCTCACCCTCCACGAAACACTCACCGTAAGAACAGCAGACACATAAAGAATGAACGAATGAATGAATGTAGGAAGGAAGGAATGAATAGTTGATTGATTAATTGATTTTTTAATTACTGAATCATTGATTTACCGATTTATTGATTTATGGATCTACCGATTTATTGATTTACTGATTTACTGATTTATTGATTTACTGATTTATTGATTTACTGATTTACTGATTTATTTATTTACTGATTTATTGATTAATTGATTTATTGATTTACTGATTTATTGATTTACTGATTTAGTGATTTATTGATTTACTGATTTATTGATTAATTGATTTATTGATTTACTGAATTATTGATTTACTGATTTATTGATTTACTGAAACATTGATTTACTGATTTATTGATTTATTGATTTACTGATTTATTGATTTATTGATTTATTGATTTATTGATTTATTGATTTATTGATTTACTGATTTATTGATTTACTGATTTATTGATTTACTGAAACATTGATTTACTGATTTATTGATTTACTGATTTATTGAGTTACTGAAACATTGATTTACTGATTTATTGATTTACTGATTTATTGATTTACTTATTTATTGATTTACTGATTTACTGATTTATTGATTTATTGATTTACTGATTTACTGATTTATTGATTTATTGATTTACTGATTTACTGATTTATTGATTTACTGATTTATTGATTTACTGATTTATTTATTTACTGATTTATTGATTTACTGATTTATTGATTTACTGATTTATTGATTTACTGATTTATTGATTTACTGATTTACTGATTTATTGATTTACTGATTTATTGATTTACTGATTTATTGATTTACTGAAACATTGATTTATTGATATTTTGTTTAATTGATTTATCAATGCATTATTAATGCTGATTAATTAATTTAGTTACTAATAGATCGATCGATTGATCGATAATACTTCGCAAAATGCAGTGCTCCAATTCAAAATGATTCCATTCGAAGATATACATAATCATCATTCAGATTCAGTCACTAATGTTATTTATCTAAGTCAACCGTTCCACAACATCCCGATAGATGGTGTTCAACACGTCAAAATCAACAACAGTAATATTATGCGTCTATAAATTACAGTCACGTAGCCTCAACACTTTATGTATCTTTTTTCACTTAATCACTACTGTAGTATCCGTAATAGTAATAATAAAATTGAAAAAATAATTAAAATTAAAACCTTACCCAAATTATATTTAATGACTATTTCTCGACTAATGCTTCTGTCCACGGTTATAACACTAGATCTCGGTTTAATCTTCGCTCTGCAATCTGTAAAACTACTTAGGCAATTTTCTGCTAGAATAACTGGGCCTAAACTATGGAACTCCATTGACCGTGGCATCCGTAATCAGAGCTCATTTAACTCCTTCAAACAGGCTTATAAAAAAACTTACTTAACTGATGTTGATATTACTACCGCCTTATCTATTTCTCATTCTAAGTTAACCATAACCAAACTGACTCATGTTCCCTTTCAAGTCCAACCAATTTGTTCCATCATAGTGGGGGAAGACTTCTCCCCACGAATCGATATTACTACTTAACCTGTTAGACTATGACCTCTTCAATTTTTTTACCTACTAATGGAATTTACGAAATGAAAACTGTTAATGACTTTATTCTTACGTGTAGGCCTACATTGTATTCACTGATCATGGAATCGATTCAAATCAAATTTTTTTTGAATTTGAAAAAATAAAATTGAAAAAGAAATATAATTGAAAGCTGACGTCAATGTCCTTAGGTCGATCCTTTTTTATTCCAAAGTTTACGTCATCATATGACATCAAAGGCTATTGACGAAAATTCAAAAATATGTACAATGCAATTGAAAACAAAGAATTGATAGAGTCCGAGAGGTCAAACCTCCAATGTCAAGGTCACCTTAAACCCGTGAAAATACGAAAATGAAATGCAAAAATCATTATACACCTTTTAAACGCTTTTACCTCAGTCTATATATAATCGGGGCTATCTCTCATACATGATGGAATAATTATTAGTTCTCCATAAAACATAATAGGAAGACTCTGAATTGAATTGAAATTGAGAAGATCAAAAAGATGTCGATGCCATAGTTACAGAATTTGTTTCAATAGATTGTGCCTCTATTTCTGCTAATCCAGAAGCATCTAAAATATGATGATGATGATGATGATGATGATGACGATGATGACGATGATGATGATGATGATGATGATGATGATGATGATGATGATGATGATGATGATGATGATGATGATGAATAAAAAAATAATAACTACAATCTATATTAATTCAAGCTGACAGGCACGCAATAAGCTTACACGATACAGTAGAAACAAACGCAAAACAAGTTTAACAGGAGTCGAATTTAACAGTATGACAACCCTGCAATGCGCCATTCTATCCTACTATTTATTTACCAACGACATCTGGCGAATGGAAGGCTGAGTCAACCTTAAGGGGTGGCGGGTATCGATCCCGCATCCTATTTCCACTTGCGACATCCTACTTCCACTTTCGACATCCTACTTCCACTTGCGACATCCTACTTCCACTTGCGACATCCTACTTCCACTTGCGACATCCTACTTCCACTTGCGACATCCTACTTCCACTTGCGACATCCTACTTCCACTTGCGACATCCTACTTCCACTTGCGACATCCTACTTCCACTTGCGACATCCTACTTCCACTTGCGACATCCTACTTCCACTTGCGACATCCCACTTCCACTTGCGACATCCTACTTCCACTTGCGACATCCTACTTCCACTGTCTTAGAGCTGATTTGGGGGGTTGCTACGAGCCGGTTGCCCAACTCTAATCACTGTCATTGCAGAATGAGTGGGTTGGATTTCCCTGTGGTGCTCTAGACTAGCTTATGGACGTTTACCCTTCCTCCCCAGTTCAGCTGTTTTCTTGGAGCTTGGCTTGTTGTTTGAGGCTACTTCCAACGTATTGACGGTGTTAAGTTTTGAACTTTGCAGTCTTTGTTTTTACCAAGGTGCATTTCATATAATTATGCCTTAGTTTTGAGGGCCGTCATCAGTGCGACCACTCTCCATTTTCTGAAATCCCAAGCTCTTGCCAGAAAATCCCAAGATTGGCCAAAAGTGTCCAAAAAAATCCCAAGTTACCGACAAGGAAAAGTTGTGAAGAAATATGAAATGCGTTTTAACTTTTAAAATCACAATAATTATTATTCACAAAAATGCCTAGCTAAGAACTGGCAAAGAATAACAACAGAGCATAACACTGAATTACATACATAGCCGTTTATTGAATCAACAACAGCACAATTAATTAACAATCAGTCATTTAAAAAATATGTTAATCTGCTGATGCCATCAACAGGACAGCCCTAAAGGATAAAATAATCCGCTATTGCAGGGCTGCCCTTTTTCCATATTACATTTACTGATGGTAAGACGATTTTTATGATCATATAGTTATAGAAAATTCAACTTAAATAACAATGTTAGGGCTAAATCATAGCCAAACAACTAAATAACAAAACATTGCAGTACAAGATTTAAGACAAACAAACAAACAAAATCAAAACAAAGCAGATTATAATGTTCACAGTTGTACATTAACAATGTTTACAAGTTACAATAATAATAAACATCTTTCAGACTAGGCGAGTTTTTCTAATCTGATTCGCTTCCACTGTTGCAAAGTACGGTAAAAACTAGTCTGTTGACCTTAGAAAAAATCCCAAGATTGCTAGGCAATATCCCCAGTTCCCAAGTCTGACCCCAAAATCCCAAGATCTTGGGAAAAATCCCAAGCAGTGGTCGCACTGACCGTCATAAATAACACGCCAGCAACAATCGTGAGATAATTATATAGCTCAATATGGATGCGTTTAAAAGGTTTCTACTGACGAGTGTTTCATTCATTTGAAGGCATGGCACAATTCGCCTAATATATAGAGCATTATGGAAGCGTTTAAAAGGTGTCTAACTATGATTGCAAATTGAAGGATTGGCACCCATTTAAGTGGGCAACAGTGTTGAAGGATCTCACCCGATCAAGCCTGGATAAGGAGGGAGCGATGATAATCATCTTTATAAGTACAGAGTTGTTAAACAGTAACTAACTTAAACATGGGAGTAAAGAAGAGATAAAATACAGCCCGTAAAAACAAAGTTTTTTACTATATCCATCTAGTATCCTATAATGCGTCTTATGAAGCAGTTACCTCTACAAATATATAGTCCGCGTTCATTTTACGACTGCGGCCAATCACAACGCTGGCCAATCACAACGCTGCGTATCGGAAAAGGGGATTCCCCGATTCGAAAAGTTTAGTCCCCGATTCTATAAGCTAGCCTTTTTTTGGGGGAGCTGAAATTTTGATAGAATGAAGTGTGTGCGAGGGCGAGTCTATCTGCCAAGTTTCACGACGATTGAATGATTGTAAGTGATCGAACTAGTCGTAGTGTTGTTTTCGTTAACGATAACTAAAACGAAAACCTTCGTTAACGAAAACAAAAGGTTTTAGTTAACTATAACTATAACTAAAACGAAAACTAGAGGGAAAACGATAACGAAATAAAAAACTAAAACTTAGCCAGTTAAAACTAATAATAACGAAAACACATAACGAAACCAAAACGAAAACACATAACGAAAACCTAGCGTCTTAGGATATTAAATGTTTTTGGATATACGCTTTTATAATCAGCACTTCGTTCGGTAATATTCCGATCTTTGGAAATTTATATGATGTCCAAACTAAATTTAGGTGGTAGACCTAAAACTAGTGGTGTATGGGACTGTTTGAGTATCGATTAGAAACAGATTGTATAGCGCGAGTGAATCCTTTTTGGTGCTAAAAGCTGTATGCGGGAAAAATATTGCCAGACTCGGCGAAATAACTAAAACTAATAATAACTAAAACCCATAGCATGTGAAACTAATAACTAAAACTAAAACTTGGCGAAATAACTAAAACTAATAATAACTAAAACACCTAGCATGTAAAACTAATAACTAAAACTAAAACTCAAGGCAAAACGAAAAACAACACTAACTAGTCGTCGCAAGATTTGACTTTTTAGCCTGTGGCTCAATCAATCAGCTCAAGCAAGCAAGCAAGATTCCCGCAAGTTAAACTAGATGGATAATAAAAAATACAGCCCGTAAAAACAAAGTTTTTACTATATCCATCTAGTATCCTATAATGCGTCTTATGAAGCAGTTACCTCTACAAATATATAGTCCGCGTTCATTTTACGACTGCGGCCAATCACAACGCTGGCCAATCACAACGCTCCGTATCGGAAAAGGGGATTCCCCGATTCGAAAAGTTTAGTCCCCGATTCTATAAGCTAGCCTCTTTTGGGGAGCTGAAATTTTGATAGAATGAAGTGTGTGCGCGGGCGAGTCTATCTGCCAAGTTTCTCGACGATTGAATGATTGTAAGTGATCGAACTAATAGTCGTCACAAGATTTGACTTTTTAGCCTGTGACTCCAAGCAATCAATCAAGATTCCTGCAAGTTAAACTAGATGGATAAAAAAGAACCAATAGTAAAAACAAAGTTTTTTACTATATCCATCTAGTATCCTATAAT
>JACEVL010000473.1:109345-124345 GCA_020284085.1 Aporrectodea caliginosa
CTAGGGCCCGGCGGGCGACATCTGAAGAACGCCCGGGAGGGTCCAGGGCGATACTGGCCATAAAGGGCCCAAGGGTCAGTTTAAAATGGATATTTATTTTTTTATATATGGGGTTACGGTATTTATTTTTTCCCCCCCATACGATCTCTAAACCACTCCCAACCCCTCACTCCCTCACTGCTCACTCAAACTCCCCAAACCTCAAAACTCAAGTTTCACTCAACTAAAAACACTAAAACCCAAGCTCACTAATTTAAAAACCCCAAACCCCCGTTTTCCACCCCACTCTAAAAACACCAAACCGCTCACTCACTCTCAAACCCCTCAAACTCAAGCTCACCCCCCCCAAAAACCATCAAACTCAAGCTCATTTCCTTTCCCAAACACTCAAACTCAAGTTTCACTCACCCAAACACTCAAACTCAAGTTTTCACCACCCTAAAACACTCAAACTCAAGCTACTCACTTAAAAATAAATTTAAACTCACTCACCTCAAAAAAACCTAAACTCCCCTGGTCACCACTCGTTCCCCCCACCCACCCAATTTACCCCCCTTTCCCGCCAGCCACCATTCGTTCTTTCTTTACTTCCGTGTTTTTTTAACCCCTTTTTGGTCTGTGTCTGTGGGGGGGAAATCCGCCCCCAAAACCCTCGGGGGAGGTCGGGGTTCCCCAACAAGGGGTAAACCCTAAACGGAGAGACGGTAAATTTCAAGCCTAGAAAAAATCCTTCCTAGTCCAAAAAAACGTTTCCCCCTGGCCCCACCCTCCAAAAAAAACCAGCAGACACATACGAAATGAACGAAAAGAATAAATTTAATTTATTTTGGTTGGTTGATCACTTTTTTGGGAAAATTTTGGGGTTTGGGAAATTGTTTTTATTGATTCAATAATTGATTTTTTATTTTTTGATTGATTTATTGATTATTGATTTTAATTTTTTGGATTGTTTTAATTTGATTTTTTAAATTTGATTCTTTGTTTTTTATTGCTTGATTTATTGATTCATTGTTTTTTTAATTTTTTTTTTTTAGGAAAATTTTTTTTCATTTTTAAACCTTCCCTTTTTTTTTAAAATTTTTTAGCAATTAACTTCCCATTTTTTTTTTTTTAACTTTTAAAATTTAATTTGGCCAAAAAACAACCTATTTTTTTAAATTGGTTTGGTTTAGAAAAATTTTTTAATTTTTATTTTTAATTAAACCCCCAAGGGTCACCGGGGGAAAAAACCCCCATCTCGGTTTTTCACGGAAATTTTAATCCCTGAAAATAGTTGAAGAAATCGCTTCTATGACTTTTCCTAAATATTTTTCCCTCCACAGAATGCATCCAGTTTCATTAGTTATTCATGCACCCAAATCAGCTATAAAGTACGAAAATGCACCATGTCGTAGCTATTTTACTCAGGAATTTATAAACATAATATTATGCATGCTTTACACATGATCGTAATATGTGACCTCATTCTATATATATATATATATATATAGTATATATATATATATATATATATTTTATTATGCTTATATATATATTATATATAAGTTATTAATAAATATATATATATATATATATGCTTACATGTATACATAGTTCAATCCATACATACATGTATGTAGATGCCTACATACATGCGTACGTACATGTACTTATGCATACATGCATGCATAAACACCCATGCATGCATACGTTGATCTAAGCTTTGGTCTTCCGGTATTCAGTCCCTGTGTCTAGACATTTCACATACACCTCTCCGGCATCTCAATAAATCTTGTGATACTTTAAAACTGTTTCTAAAATTTCTGCATGCATTACTACACAGTAAACAATGACGTCAGCAATAGCTTGTGCTCCATAAATAAAAACAATTATGTCAGTACCTTCTATAAATAACTGTTTTTAGTTTTATACTTGAAAATCGGAGTTTACCATAAGAATCATGCGAATCACAGTGGGGGTATTTTTTAACACCAAAGTCGGTTGAGAAATATCGTGACCCTATAAGGGTTAATTGATTGATTGATTTGTTGATTCATTGATTTATTAATTAATTAATTTACTAATAGATCGATCGATTGATCGATAATACTTCGCAAAATGCAGTGCTCCAATTCATAACTATTCCATTCAGAGCCACATAATCATCATTCAGATTGAGTTGCTAATATTATTCATCGAAGTCGATTGTTCCACAAAAGCCGGTTAGATGGCGTTCAAAACGTCAAATCAGCAACAGTAGGCCTAATATTAGGCGTCTATAAATCACCGTCACCTATTCTCGACACCATAATTTGTACCTTTTTTTTACTTAATCCCTATAGTATGCGCCGGCAAGCTTATAGTATCGGGGGCTGAAGGATTATGGTGCATAAGTTTACTGGCGTCATGAGTGTCGATTAGGGTCAGGTAAGGCGTAGAGGGTCGGTTACGGTCAGGTTAGGCGTCGTGAGGGTCGGTTAGGGTTAGTGAAGTCATTAGAAAACCTGGTAACGTCCTACGTCCATGCATTATGCCAAAAGACTATTACTGTATAATCCTTCAGCTTACCGATACTATAAGTTTGCCGTATCTGCCTTAGTAATAATAAAATTTAAATAGAAATATATTTGAAAACTGACGTCAATGTCCTTAGGTGAACCTCCAATGTCAAGATCGCGTTAAACCCGCAAAACTACGGAAAATTTTAATGAATTTTATTAATCAATTTTAATGAATTTTATTAATCAATTTTGATTGATTGATTGATTTGAAATGCAAACAATTATACACCTTTTAAACGCTTTCACTCCAGTCTATATATATTTTGGGTTGATCTCTTCTGCATTATACTGGATAGTTCCTTTCCTTAAAACAGATTTTAATAGGAAGAAAATGAATAGAAATTAAAAAGATCAAAAAGATGTCGATGCCATGGTTACCTGCCGGATAATATTATTACAGAATTTCTTTCGATGGATAGTAGGCCTACCTCTACTGCTCCTGATCCAGAAGCATCTGAAATATGATGATGACGATGATTATGACGATGATTATGATGATGATTGATGATGATGGTGGTGGTGATGATGAAGATGATGATGATGATGATCATTATTATTGCTATCATCATCATCATCACATCATGATAATGATGATGATGATGATGATGATGATGTTGTTGTTGTTATTGAATAATTATTAAGAAAATAATAACTATTATCGATATTATTCCAAGCTGACAGGCACGCAGTAATCTTACATGATACAATAGAAACAGACGCAAACAAGTTTAACATGAGTCGAATATAATTGTATGGCAGCCCTGCAAGGCGCCATCTGTCCTGCTATTCATTTACCAGCGCCATATGGCGAATGGAAGGCTTAGTCAACCTTAAGGGGTAGCGGATATCTCGATCCGCTTCCTACTTGCACTTCCTACATCCTACTTCCACTGTCTTGGAGCTGATTTGGGGAATTGCTAGGAGCCGGTTACCCAACTCTAATCACTGCCATTGCAGAATGAGGCGGTTGGATTTCCCTGTGGTGCTCTAGACTAGCTTATGGACGTTTACCCTTCCTCCCCAGTTCAGCTGTTTTCTTGGAGTTTGGCTTTGTCGTTTGAGGTCACTTCCAACGTATAGACTGTGCTAAGTTTGCAATTTCGCAGTCTTTGTTTTTCCCAAGGTGCATTAATTTTCATATAATTATAAATATATTCCTTAGTTTTGAGGGCGGTCATAAATAACACGCCAGCGACAATCGTGAAATATATAGCTTAATGTGGATGCGTTTAAAAGGTTTCTACTGACTAGTGCTTGATTCATTTAAAGTCTTGGCACGATTCGCGTAATATATAGAGGACTATGGAAGCGTTTAAAAGGTGTCTAATTTTGAATACAAATTGAAGGCTTGTCATCCATTTAAATGGGCAGCAGTGGTGAAGGATCTCACCCGATCAAGCAGAGTTGTTAAACAGTAAATAACAAAACATGCTAGTGTAGAAGAGAAAATATATTGTTTCAGTTTACGGCTATGTTGAGACTGCCCGATGAAATGCCAGTGAACACAAAGCTCGCTCTAATTTCTGAACTCGTTGATGGACTTGAACTGAAAGGGTGTCTTCAAACAGGTCTGGAGTCTTTACGATCACTCTGGCGCTACAAAAATGCTTTTGCACTCCTAAAATAATCTGTTGATGGAGCAGAGACCAGTGAAATGTGTGCCTCGATCTTTGAACCAGTTTGCCTCTAATTCTAATGTTAATGTTAAATCCTAAACTTACTGACTGACTGACTTCCTGACTGACTGACCTGAAAGGCTGCCACTGACTGACTGACTGACTGCCTGACTGACTGATTGGCTGACTGACTGACTGACTGCTAGAATTGACCGATTTTCGAATCGTACTTGCACTGTCATTAGTGATGCCAGTGTCTTATTATAAAGATGCTCTAATAGAAGTTCTGAGATGAGATACGCATTAATTGACTTGAGATGTGTTGGTTGCTGAGACAGAGATGGGTCGACTGTCCGGAGGAGAGAGAAAGTGCGCCAGCATCGCCTGTGAGATGATCACAAATCCATCGTTTCTCTTGCTAGACGTAAGTAGATGATAAATGGATGTATGGATGGATTACCTAAAGATGGATGGATGGATAAACCCGATGGATCAGATGGATCGATGGATGGATGGATGGATGGATGGATGGATAGATGGATTTGGATGGATGGACTGATGGATGGATGGATGTATGATGTACTGACTGATTGACTGACTGATTGATGGATTGATTATGGACTGATTGCCTGACTGACTGACTGACGGACTGATTGACTGACTGACTTACTGATAGACTGGACTGACCGATGGACGGACTGATTGAATGACTGACTGACTGATTGACCGACCGATAGATGGATTATAGATAGATAGATGATAGATTGACTAGATGCATGAATTGATCGGATGGATTGATTGATGATAGATAGAGTGTCTTATTATAAAGATGCTAATAGAAGATCTGAGATGAGATAGGCGTAAATTGATTTGTGATGTGTTGGATTATGAGACAGAGATGAATCGACTGTCCGGATGAGATAGAAAGTTTGATGGATCGCCTGATGAGATGATCACAGATAGATCGTGGGTCTCTGGATGGATGGTGGGTGGATGAATGACTGGATGTATGCATGGATGGATATATGGATGGATAAATGGGTGGATGGATGGATGGATGGATGGATGGATGGATGGATGGATGGATGGATGGATGGATGGATGGATGGATGGATGGATGGATGGATGGATGGATGGATGGATGGATGGATGGATGGATGGATGGATGGATGGATTAGATGGATGAATGGATGGATGGATGGATTGATGGATGGATGGATGGATGGATGGATGGATGGATGGATGAATGGATGGATGGATGGATTGATGAATGAATGGAGCGATCAATTAACCGAATGACTGAGTGGGTGAGTGAGTGAGTAAATGAGTGAGTGTGTGTGAGTGAATGAGTAAGTGAGTGTGTTAGTAAGTGAGTGAGTGTGTGACTGAGTGAGTGAGGGTGTGAGTGAGTGAGTCACGGAGGAATACATGCATAGATACAAACAGACGCACATACACATACACACTTCTTCACGGGTGATTCATGTAGACCAGTAGGCGTAAGTGTGATGGAATTTGTCTGCTGCAGGAGCCGACCAGTGGCCTAGACTCTGCGATCGCCAACAGCCTAATGACGACACTGACGAACTATGTCCAGCGGTCAGGGAAGACTGTGGTCACTACGATCCACCAACCGTCCAGTCAAGTCTTCCACATGTTCAGCGACTTACTCCTACTCTTCAACGGAGAAGTAAGAACGAGATTATATCTATCGGTTACACTTACGAAAATGTAATGTAAATGTTAACGTACTTCTACAGCGACCCCTTGGTCTCCACCCTCCTCATTTTCAGTGAATTTATCCGGTGAGATCCTTCACGACCACTGCCAGTTTCAACGGGTGCCAAGCTAAACACTAGGCCTACATGATTATATTAAAAAATTAGACACCTTTTAAACGCATTGAGTCTATGCTATATATTGTTCAACGTTCACTAGAGGTTAGTACTGGATTGCCGGAAGATCATAAACCAATGAAAACAATTTACGCGTAGTGAGAACTATTTCAAAAATATTTTTTTGACGTCAACGGCCTTTGTTGCCATAAGATGTCGTTAATCGAACTCTGGAATATCCAATGGTCGATAAAAAAAACTCCGCTTCTGTCTATACTCTGCTAGTGCCAGTCCCAAGTCTGAAGAAAGACGGAGGGCGACGCTAATCGTCTCTGTAATGACATTAACCAAGCATCCAACTGGTAATATAAAGCTAGCAACATAGTTTTGACCCATTTTGCATACTTTTTAGTCACTAGCGAAGCTGCAAATGTCCAACCTGTATGACCTATATTTATTTCATAAGCTCCTCCACTGCTGTTTTCGAGCGGTGCCAGTCGAAAGCCAGGATAAAGGAGGACGGCGACGTTATTGCCACAGCTTCTTTAATAATATTAATTTAATTATTTAATTTAATTTAATTATTATTATTATTAAGCAATCACACGCACGATAGTAAAGTTAAGTCGACGCCAACGGCCATGGAACCCACAATATGTTGAAAAAAGTACAATTGAAAACGTATCAATTGTCACATAATAATGTAATATTAATTAATCGTAGGCCTATTCACCCGCTAAATATTTTGTTACATGAGGTCAGCTTTCGATTTTCAACGATATTCATAATAATAATGTCGTTGCACAAGGCGATAGTATTATGCTAGGTTAGACACCTTTAAACCAGTATTTACTGATGCTATATTAATGACGGTTTCGCTTCATCACTAGGTAAAAGGTATAGCCCTACTATCATAGTCAGATTACCTTCCAGTAACGCAAAGTTTGACGTCAACGGCCTTTGAAGCCACAATTAAGATGTCATTAATTAAACAATGGAAATCCAATATAGTTGAGATCCTTTGCTATTGTGAAAATTAAAACTTTACTTTCCTATCGACGTCAACGGCCTTTGTTGCAATAAGACCTCGTTAAACTCTGGAATATCCAACGGTCAAAAAAGACTCGGCCACTGCCCGTGCTCCGGTATACTATAGTGCCAGCCCCAAACCTGGAGAAAGTAGGAGGGCAACGCTAATCGTCTTTGTCACGACACTGCATCGTTAAACAGAAGCTACTACTAAGTGGTAGATAGCCTAGCTACTGTATGAGCTAAGATCAATTTTTCTTAGGTTAAGATCGACGTACACGCCAGCCCCAAGATGTCGCTACAAAACAAATGGGGAGCAACGATTTAAAAGGCTTCTATTCCCACATATCACTAGCATTAATTAATCGCATTCAGTCACCAAAATATTTGAAAAAGTAGCATCAGGTCATACAGCGACCACTTTTGGTTCAATAGTAGCCCCAAAGTATAGTTAAACATGGCTCTATGGCCATGCTCTGTTTAGACACCTTTAGATATGCCGGTCTTGACTCTATAAAAAAAACTCATTTTCGGTTGATCAGTATCGCATAGATTTGTCTCCGGCTGGTAATGGGAGAGTCGACGTGAACGGCTTTCGAAGCCACCAGATGTCGCTAAATAATGGAGATCGACGCTAATGTTTTCGGGTGATAGCCTACCAGTAATGGAGGAGGGCGACGACAGCCATCTTTGTCATGACTGGGTTCTTAAACAACAATTAACAATATTATTTGTTTTAATGGGCGATATCAACGTGTAATAAAATCTATTCTATTCTATTTACGGATTTATAAAGCGCCTCTCGCAGTACAACCTAATCAGAGGCGCATCCAGTGTGAAGGGCCCCTCGAAAAAAGAAAAGTCTTAAGAGAACGAGCAGAAACAGTAGTGTCCCCGTATAACATCACAGCTTGAATGTCTGCCACACCTGTTAAGTCTTCAAGCTTTTCCTGCTGCCCAAAACAGAAATAAATCCAGAATAATAATTGGTGTCGTGCTAATGATGAGTTTGTGAGCTAAGTAGGCTATGTGTTACAGTAGAGTAGTAGACGGTAGACACTGTACAGTCTATACCATACGTAGGAATTACCCGGTAGGCCTAGTACCACCTTTCGTGAAAAGTGAAATCTGGCATATTCCTTCTCCTGCTCTTTCTCCCCAAAATCGGCAATGCTAGAACTGTGTGGGGGTGGGCAAATCACCCCATCTGCTTAGACATCTTAAAATATTCTCGACTATAATGGGAGAAGTTATTGTACATCAGGGGAACCTATAGGGGAGGAAGAGTTATGGCTAGTCATAGTCAATGAAGAGCTAAAATAGACTGATCTAGGGGAAATATTGTTTATTTGTATATCAAATAAAGAGGTGCAAAATTATAGTGCGAACCGATCTTATCAGTGGTGAGGCATAATGCAGCTAATTAAAGCATCTTTTCGTAGGACTGACATGTAGGCCTATATTAGCTCATTATAAAATACGTAAATTTCGTACCCACTATACGTGCTGCCTATACTGCCGTGCTTTGGCAAAAGGAAGCAAGTCCAGTTTAAGGTTAAAATGACATATCGGTATCATTTTGGTTCTAGAAGCAAGTCCAACACAATCGACTATATAAATAAGCTTAGTTATTATTGCATGTGGTTCTGGCGGAAAAGCAGAAGCAGAAAGAAGCATGTCCAAGTAGTACTGGAAAATTCCAAGGCAAAAGAAGCAAGTCCATGCGTATGATGCATAGTTGCATACGCATGGACTTGCTTCTTTTTGCCTTGGAATTGTACGCGTAAATTCAGACAATTTCCAGGCCTGAGTTGTTTTTCACATTTTTCTCAGAAACTAAAATCTGTGACTTGCTTCCTTTTGCCAAAGTAGGGCAGTATATGCCTTAACTGATCTTTGTGGACAGGCTATTGACGTGATTACGCTTGTTTTGGTGTGCCATCGGTTGATAATAATAATATAATAATAATAATAATAATATTAATAATAATAATAATAATAATAATAATAATAATAATAATAATAATAATACAATACAACGCTATAACGCAATCGCGTTCCGAGGCACTTTCGCCAACCAGGACACCGACGAGTAGGGTCATCTCCAGACAAATTACATCATATAGTAATCTCTAAGTCCCTGAGGGATCCTGTATACCTCGGGGCATAAAAAAAAAAAAAAAAAAAAAAAAAAAAAAAAAAATAAATAATAATAATAATAATAATAATAATAATAATAATAATAATAATAATAATAATAATAATAATCTTTTCTTTATTGAAGCGCCTGACAAACGCACTGCGCTGTACATTTACATATTTTATGCAATTTAAATCTTAACTACTAACAGAACAGACAGCCTGCAATACAACGGCGCTAATAGCAGCCTACAAAGCATATCCGCCCAACGGGGGCTCGAACTCGGTACCTCTCGCTCTCTGTGCCAGATGTTATCCAATGCGCTATCGCCCCCCCATGCCTTGTGCATCAGACACCGGTGTGATAGAAGTCATTAATTACAATAACAATTAAGACCGTTTTATCGTATTGTTCTATAAGGTTGCTTACTTTGGACCTGGAAACCAAGTGACGAGTTTCTTTGCTAAGATAGACCTTCCCTGCGATCCTCTTTACAACCCAGCAGACTTCATGAGTAAGTTCAAACTCGGCTAATATTAATTCTGCTGTTTTGTGGGGTTTTATATCTACCTCAGATCTCTCAGGAATTCCAAAATTATCCGGAGAATACACAAAATCATTCTGGGACGGTTATCATTGTTTTGCTTATCATCATCATCATCATCATCATCATCATCATCATCATCATCATCATCATCATCATCATCATCATCATCACTCTTAAATCGCATCCCTAATTGATCCATCCAATATTTTATACTGACATAATAAATTATATTAAGATAGTTATTGTGGTTATTGTGCTGGGCCGTCCACACAGAGGCCTGGACAGACAGATGTTAAAAATTTCCGTTCTATTAGCGCCCCGTAGACAACTGGGCTACGTGAATGAGTACATCGGCTGTAGCAGTCTGTGGCTGTATAGACGGATCATCTCTTCATCGTTTTCGACATCATCATCATCATCATCATCATCATCATCATCATCATCATCATCATCATCATCATCATCATCATCATCATCACCATCATCATCATCATCATCAGTTCATCTCCTCATCATCCGTATAATCATAATTATCATTAACATCATCATCGTCATAATCATCATCATCATCTTCAACAACCACAACATCACGTTCATTTCCTCATCATCACTATCATCGTCGTTGTCGTAGTAGTTGTTGTTGTAGTCGTTATCATTGCTGTTTTCTTGTAGTGGAACAGGTGAAGGCAGGACAAGAAACGGTTGACCGAATCAATAGGGCTGCATACGAACTAAGGTGGAAAACGATAGTCATTGTTCTTTTTCTATTTCGATTGTAACTATGACTGTAATCATTAGACAAGGTTTTGCATATTCATTCTCTAAAAAAATTGTATATTCGTTTGATATGAATTTGCTTATTCGTTGCAAAAGAATTCGCACGTTCATTTGACTAAGATTTTGCAAATTCATTTGACTAAGATTTTGCATATTCATTGGCTAAGAATTTGCATATTCAATACATAGGTTTAAGATTTTTGGATTGGAATTTGCATATGTTTTAGGGAAGAGTGCACATCCATTGGGCAAGGTTTGCCAAGTCTGTTACATTAGACTTTGCATACTTATAAGTCCCCCTCAAGAATACAGGAGGAAGGGTCATCAACGTCCCTGGCAGCCACGAGATGTCGCTAACCCCAGGAATTCATTCATAATCAAATGCGTTGACTTAAGGTTGAATTCTGTCATATAGAGCTGTTCAAACTATTTTCTTCCTTTTATTTCCACCAAATGTCGTTAAGCTGTTGGATCCACTGCCCCTGATTTTGCATATTCATTAGAGCACATTTTAATCAACTGTTACCCGGGATCTTGCATAATATTTAGACAAGATTCTGCATACCCGATTGTTGGCGAGATAGAATTCTAATTACTTTATTGCTTACCGTATTCATTAGACGTCGAAATTCATTTCTCTATTAAATAATTAATTAACAAGTTCAATTGGCAAAATTACTATCTGTAAGCTTAGAGAAAGCGATGAATGGCCTTTGGAGCTGAAGGAGAATTTCGGAACGCAGTTGGATTCTCTTAAACCGACCAAACTACAGAAAGGTACGATAACTCCGGCGTTTTTATAGTCGGGTAGTGCCAGTCTTAATAAAGGAGGGACGAAGCTAATAACATTCGTTTTGGCACTGCATCGTTTAACAGAAAACTAGGCAATATCCGAACGAAAATTAAAAATGTATAGGGCCCATCACCAGAAGGTTCGATTTAAAGCAAGCGATTTTAAAGCGATTGACCAACATTTTCTTTCGATCCATGGCTGAATCTCGCTACTGCCGTACTCGGGTGGGGACAGTCCTAAGTGACGATAAAAGAGGAGGGCGACTTCAATCATCAGCGTCTTTAGCCAATCACAGACACTCGCAGGTTCGTACCATGAAGTAGGCTTATCTGAAATTACTTGACGTGAACGGCCATGGCAGCCACAATAATAATTATATCGGTGAAACTTTTATTACAAAAGTCTTCATTCTCACATAATATATTTAACATTAATTAATAACATTCAGTCGCTAAATGTTTGCGACAAGGTCGACGTCTATATGGTTTAATTTCAGCCTCAATATGTCGTTGAACGAACACGGCTGTAAATAAACACCTCTAAATCATATTTTTGTAGCGTTATATAAGACCGAACCTAGAAATAAATCCGATGGAGGAATCAGTTAAGGATATCAGGTCAAACAAGCAGCCAAGACATATCTGATTCAGGTCAAATGCATTCAATAAAAAAGATCATGAAATTTGTACCGTTAAGTTTCAATGTTTCAATGTTACTGCGGTTTGTCAGTGAGCGTATCAATAAACACAAATATTATGTAAAAATAAACTAAAACAGAGCTTAAAAACTCAACCGTCTTTGTTGCTCAATGATGCTAAATATTGCATACATTGGCTTAATACGACTTTTAGGCCATCTGATAAAAGAGTGGATTTGGACACATTTAAAAGCTCGAATTCTAATTAGCTATGGTTTATTATGGTTTCGATGGCTCACGTTCACTCATACAGGCTTGTTTTCTCTTTTGTTATAAGATAAGGCAAGGTGACGGTCGACGTCAACAGCAGACACAGAGGTCGTTAAACGCTGGATAATGCTAATTATAGCATGTTCCGTTTAGACACCTTTAAATCGTATTCTCTGCTGTTATAAAGAAAACTGATGCAATGACGCTGCATGATGAATCTGTCGAATATTAAGCAATTGTCGTTTAATCGCGGGCTGAAATTCCGCCACCGTCGTTTTCCGGTGGTGCTAGTCCAAAGCCTAGAAATAAGGACGGTGACGTTTAATCACCTTCGTGGTAAAGTCGTAGTTTACGTTGCTAAATTATTCTAATGTCTTCAATGCCGAACTTGACGTTGGTAAGTAAGAAGTCTACCTATGTTCAGGTTAACTATCATCAATCCACCTTCCATTTCATTAAGAAATTTTTTCATCAATCCAACTTCTATTTAATTTGAAAAAATTACTTTTATCAATCCAACTTCTATTTCATGACAGAAATATTTTTCATCAATGAAACTTTTATTTAAGCAAAGATATATTCTCATGGATCCAGCTTCTAATTACGGAAACAATTATTTTCATCAATCCAGCTTCTATTGAATCCAAAACTTAATTTCATCCATCCGGCTTCTATTTACGGGAAAAATTATTTCGATCGATCCAACTTCAATTTTGAACACAGAAACGTTTTCATCAATCCCACTTCCATTTAGGGAAACAATTTTTTTCATCAATCCAGCTTCCATTTTACAGTGACAACATCAAATAATTTAGCAACGTAAACTACGACTTTACCCACCTTCGTTATGCAACAGCGTCGTTAATCAGATAACTACACATACGAGACAATTGTGAGGTCGTATCGCGGAGTAATATCTAAAGTTGAGTCGACGTTATTAGCAAATGTAGCCATAATATGTAGGCTTGCCTAAAAAACTTATATTACAATGGTTTCCATTCTCACTTATGTAGTATTAATTACAATTAGTCAGTAGCTAAATATACGTTTACATAAAATCGGCGTCTACGGTTTATAGTAGCCACAAAATGTCGTCGAAAACGACAATATTAGGCTAAGTTTGGACACCTGAAAATTAGTTTCTCTCGTTGCTATATTAATTGATTTGCTACATGCAAATCGCTAATTTTGTTATTATAAACTGTTGTGCTAATTAAACTCTCATGTATGCCTCACCAGTCTTGTAGGGCTATACAAAAACTGTAGAACGCATTGGATTTCTGCACTTTGAGGCAAATGTAGCACTGATGTAGCACTAGAGGCGGACAGATGTTTGTTCGGTGCCATTTTCTCCAACCAACCTCATGCACTGTAACTACTGTTCCCTCCGATTCGTCCGCCCCCGTACCCACGGGTTTTCCCTTCCTAACAAAGATGACTGTAACTTCATTTAAGAGTATTATTTTAAAATATATACTGATTCTCTTCCCTCAATTATAATACTAATGGTCCAAGATGTATAACATGTCTATAATTTTAATTTTATCTAAACATTGCCTTAATCTAATCTTTAAACATCCAAAAGGAGGACATTAGTTTATCAATTTAGGGTCTATAAGTTGTGTACTTTTCAGCTTATTTTTCAATAAACGAATATTTATTTAAAAATTTATTTATTGACATGACAACATGTCGTTAAACAGAGCGAAATATTACGCTATTTTCAAACACCTTTAAATCATATTTCCTTATGCTATATAAGCTTCATTTTCGCTTAATAGCTAATTACTTTTGGACAGGTAATACTGCTTACTTGGTAACTCAATGTAAGGTCGTCGTTAAACAATGAAATAATTCGCAAATAAACTGATACACTGTTCGTACTCTGCCAGTGCCAGTCCCAAGCTTGGAGAAAGGAGGAGGGCGACGCTAATGATCTTTGTTATCACACAGTGTCGTTAAACAGAAACATCTACCCTAACTACGTAAAATCTGTCACTGACCGTACTCTGGTAGTGCTAGTCCCATGCCTGGATAAAGAAGGAGGGATACATTAATCATCTTTGTTATGACACAGTGTCGTTAAACAACAACAAAACTAATTGTAAGCAGGTCTTCAGGCATAACTTTGCAATAAATTCTATTTAGTTGCTTATAAATAAATAAAAGAAATTGTGAAATATAGCTTACTATGATCATATATTGTTTTGTATTTATTAATTTATATAGCGCCACTAGCAGCAGTGGCCTTTCAGTAGCTCTCTCAGTGCTAGAACCCATAAGAGAAGAAGGTTTTCAGAAGGGAAAAGGCTGTAGGAAAGACCCAGAAAAAATATATATATACATAGTAATTTACTTTTGAATATAAGTAAAATTACTTTATGTGAAATAACTAGATTATAGTTTGCAAATCCGTCATAAGAGAGCTTTAAAAATCATATTTGAAATTTCTATATTTTCTATATTTTTATATTTCATAGTTTTAGATTTATCTGAAAAAAACTGTTCTTTGTACTAGAGAGTGACATGGGGAATTTCCCCGCGGGAAACCGCGGTAACCGCGGTAAATCCCGCGGTAATGGGGACAAACAATTGCGGTAATACCGCGGTAATGGGGACAAAAATTGCGGCAATACCGCGGTAATGGGGTTTACTCTCGCGGTAATACCGCGGTAATGGGGAATGAGCCGGCAATAAACCCGGGTGATGTTGAGAACTTGAGAACTGATAAGGAGAGTTTATTAGTTTCTGAAGCCTACTAGTCAGAAATAGTCAGGACTTGGTTAATGCAAACTGTCCATAAGATAATAACAGAC
>JACEVL010000473.1:129345-156845 GCA_020284085.1 Aporrectodea caliginosa
CTGGCTGGAACTGCCATCACGAATCGAACCGTGGTCGTCACCATCCTGCAGTGCTTCTTCCTTGCCTGTCTGCTCGCAGGTAACCATATCGTTTCGTATTCATTCATTCATTCATTCATTCATTCATTCATTCATTCATTCATTCATTCATTCATTCAGAGAATTTATATAACGCATCTTTAAGATATCTACTCAGAGGCGCTCTCTGCGCTAGCCTATTATGATGTTAAGTGTCATTACGAACGAATATATTACATCAGTTAGAAAAACATTGCACAGCAAGGTAGAAGAGTCACCACTGGCGGGCCCACGCACACACGTGGAACCGACCAAAGCATTCCCGCCGAAAGCTGAAGATGGCATGGATGTTCAGAGTCTCTGAGCCAAGTTGCGTCGATAGAGTATAGAGCGACGACAGGTGACAGCGTTCACAAAAGCGGTGACGTATTGTATTGCTTTATATGATATTAATATTGCACTTGCATTGTATTTTTTTGTATAAATTTGCATGTGCACTGCATGTGCATTGTATCGTATCGTAGTCTTATCTGCAAAGAGCAAATCAAAGTAAATTGAGGTAACGTTAAACTAGGCGGATAGGTAGGTGGTCAGCAAGATAGACAAGCATAGAGATAGACAGACAGACAGAGGAGGCGCAAAGATAGTTGCACACACAGACAGACAGACAGAGAGGTGCATAGTTAGATACACAAACAGAGAGAGACAGACAGACAGAAACATAGATAGTGTCATTGTTTGTATTCTTTGATAGGAGGATTCTATAACACACACGTTCACAGTTGGTTCACCTGGATCCGTTATCTATCGTTCATCACTTACTCCTATTCCGCTTTCGTTGTCATCGAATACCAAATGGGAGCAGAACTCAAGTACGTACAACTCACAAAAACTCTCACCTGCTAAATAGTGGCGTTTCACGTCCGAAAAGTCGCTTATATAAATAGACAGAGATATGCATACATAAACACATACACACATACATATTTTACATACATACATACATACATACATACATACATACCCACATGCCTTGCCTACCGTAATTTGAATAGTGATATACTCCACAACGGTTATTCCTTCGGTAGTCACGTTCTTTACAGGGCCAATTAGCCGGGTGCTGCTTGAAAGGCAAGGTCATTGGCCACAATGATAAATTGAGTGCTATTTCTTACGTACCGGGAGATCTTTAATTTTCAATAATTATTGTGTTTTTAATTCCCTAGGTGTAATCCGCCTGATTCGACAATTTTTCCGAATCCCTGTGCGCTGAACGAAACGACACATTTTCCCGGATCTTTAATCCTGGAGAACGAGCATATAAAAGTCTTTCCAATCTACGCGAGCATTTTACTTCTACTCGGAATTACCATCATCTGCCGCGTTGCTACCTATTTCATTCTGAGGTACCACCGAAGACCAAAAACCTAGAAGCAAATAGATCTGCGCTACAACATCAGTTTGATTAACAAGGAGCAGTGACTCAGTTTCGAGATGCTGACCAATCAGATTGTAACTTCACTCAATCACGTGCAATCCGTTGCTTGGATACAGCCAATCAGGCGCGGCTTCTATAGATTCTTAGTTTTAGACAACTAGCGGATACTTTTCGTTGTAAAGTTTCAGACTACAAGGTCCGGTTATTATATTCCGTTGATTCTAGGATAAATTTATAACTTTTAAGCCTATTTGTTGAACAATAATTATGAGAGATTGTGTTGAATCGGGTCCGGATACTCGATTCTTTACTGAACAGGTAATTAGATGCGTGATTGCCCATCACTGGCTAATAAAAACAACCATTCAACGATAATTATACATGCGCTTAGACTTACATGTAATTCAAAGAAAAAGCCGCCCTATTCACTAGACAACAATATTTGTCATATAGCACACCCATGCATACAACAGTCCATTAATTTCCAATTATTCCTTGTACCCGGCAGTGGCGGCGCCAGAATAAACTGCGTGCTCAGCCCCCCAAAAAGTGGGAAATCACTGCAAATCACAGGGAGTTGGGGACAAAAGGGAAGGTTGGAGCTTTAGCCCCCCAAACCTGAAATCCTGGCGCCTCCACTGGTACCCGGTATAACTAATCTAACTTAGTCTCCATCGATTCGTATGGAACAGACAACATCGCATCGATTCATAAATACAGCAGTCTGCATGAAATAATCACTGTGCTTCCTTGGACGAGTTTCTGATATTTCCAACCCTCCAAATCAACAGGCTTTGCACTTCATATTAAACTCCCATCCCTTCAAGAATTCCTACCCCATGATCTGTCGAATCCTTGGCCTTCGAAGTGCACTCTCGTCCTCAACGAAACCCGCCTTAGCAACTGCTCTGCCTCCTCTCTCTCTTTGTCCTCTAGGCTAACTTCCCTTGACCTCTCTGATGACTTGAGCTCTCATGAATCTGGTGCTCTGCTTTGCTTTAAAGTGGCGCTATATAAATTATTTTAGAGTTTACGATGACGATTACCGGTCAAGCCCGGCCTAAGCCTTAGGCTACCTAACAATGACACGCTGTTTTGTAGAATGTCAACAATAGTCGACATGGACAAAATCCTGGGTTGATATTTCGGTTAATGACAAAACAGTAATCTAATATTGTAAAATATTCCACGGGATCTAATTATAGTTTTTATTAAATAGGCCTACAGAAATTACCGCAGTAGGTCCCAGAAATCAGCGCGAGTCTCCACATGTAACGATAGGCCTACAATACAACTGAAATTTGGTAATGCCCCCATTATAAAACCTAGAGGTGTACTCTACGCCGGCCTCACGATGTTAAATGTCATTACTACATTGTTACATTACATTAGTTTCGATTAACACAGAATTAAATGCATTCTCTCAGCTATAAAAGGCCTACTTAAGATGACATCAACATAAACCCAGAGTTTTTGCTTCTTCATACGCCTAAGATGACGAACTTGTTTTCAGAGTTTGCGGTCAAATATCGTATATATATTTTTTTACCTCACAATATCTTACTTCTGCATTCGGATAGCAGACAACCGGCTAACGTAACGATCGTCATCGAAAAATCAACTACAATTCCTCTGTCATTCATCATTATCATCATCATCATCATCATCATCATCATCATCATCATCATCATCATCATCATCATCATCATCATCATCATTATTATTTTGCAGTTTATAGACGTTTGTTACATACATATACATTGCATTGTATTGCATTGCCTTGTATATTGCATTCTATAGCTTCGTTTGTATTACATTCTATTGCATTGTATTGCATTGCCTTGTATAGCATTGCATTTGCATTGCATTCTATAGCTTCGTTTGTATTACATTCTATTGTATTGTTTCGCATAGTATTGCATTTTGCACTGAACATCATCATGTGTGAAATAGACAGATTGAAAGAACTGAACAGTAAGCAGTTATATAAGTACAACATGCACAGAGAGGATTGCGGGTGACCGGGTAACCGAAGGTTTTCCAGATAACTGAAGTGACCATTTATCACATAGGGTCTACACAATTTGTGTGGGAATAGGCAGCTCCTGCCGTGACCATTCTCCACTCCTGCGGTGAACGATTAGATGCACACAAACATCACATGCAACACAGGTTTGAAGTCTGTACGTCTACACGGCAACCTGAACGACGGATGGAAATTTGCAAGCGAACTTGCGGTGGATTCTGCGAGCCCGTGATAATGGTAAAATAAATATATTTTCGGGTTAAAGAAGACATGACAGATTGTGGATAACCTGAGTGTTGAACACTGAATGAAATTAAGTCATTTTTTGAAGGTTTTATTGTTATAAACATTCTTACCACATTCCAAGCATCCACGCCTCTGATTGGTCAAGGAAGGCCATACGGTTCAAGGTAATGTATGGTTGGTTAGCACTGTTTAACTACACTGTGTCATGACAAAGATGATTGGCGTCGCCCTTCTCCTTTCTCCAGGCTTCGGACTGGCACTACCACAGGAAGACTAAAGTAACAGAGCTAAGTCTGATCCAATCGCAATAGATATGACCAAAGCATGACGTCATTTTAAATTTATGACGATTAGAAACTTACGTCACAAAGTTAGAACCACGTGTTGTTCAATTTTGCTATAGAAGATGCGCTATTATTTCACTCACTTTAGGATTTCGTTATCTATTTTTTTATCTGCCGTGCAAAAGTAACAGGTTAATGGCTCCAAATAAATAGAAGTCAATTTATTCCCAGATCCTTATTATATAAAATATTTACTAGTTTATTTAACATTTTCTAATTAACTCATCGTATCCATTATCACTCATGTTAGCATTTCTGCGTTTTTGTCAGATTGTTTTTCTCATTAGAACGAATATACTATGGCAAGTAAGTAAGTAAGTAAGTAGTTTATTCACCACAAAATAATGCAAAATGACAATACACAAATTTTACAATAATGTAAATCGCCAAAATTTTTGAGATACAATAAGTAAGTGGATAAGTAAGTAAGTAAGGAAGTATATTATTTTTTGAAGAAATGCTAATCGCGCTTTGGTATAAAGACATCTAGCCTAAATAGCAGAAATTCAAAGCAAATCACTACTGTGTGAGAATGTCATTTCTCAGACCTATCGTTTATTCAACCAGATCATCTCTTGTGGGACATGGTGGCCGATTGGTTGTAGCGGTCGCCTTGTAACGCTGAGAGTACGGGTTCGATCCTCCTCCCCTGAGATGATTAAGTGTAGGGACCTTGAACAGGCCCGCCGAGAGGGGGCAGGGGGCAAAAACCCAGGGGCCCGGCGACTTTTAGCCCGGGCAAGCAATCAATTTATGAAAAATATTATAATCAGTTATACAAAGTTAATGATTTATGCCTTTTAAAATATGATATTACGGACACTTAACTACAATAGTTGCATATATAAATATAATTTTGTAGGGTTGTACCCGCACTATTATTATTTCAGTGTGTTTTTTTTTAAATTTCTCATAAAGTCTAAGGATAGTTAGGGGCCCGTGACTGCTCTGCCTATGGGCCCGGAATTTCTGTCGGCAGCCCTGACCCTGAACTAGTCCTTCACTCACTATTGCTAATTGCCATCGATTGGTGCTTGGTCATTAGATAGTGGCGCTTAGTAGTAGTTTCAGTTTAACTACACTGTGTGATAGCAAAGGTCATTAGCGTCGCCCTCCTGCTTTATCCAGGCTTGGGGCTGTCACTGCGGAGTTTCACAGTGGCGCTTAAAAAATTCATACTAATAATGACTATTGATTGTCTTTCTGAGGTGGCCAAGAAACTAGAGCTAGTCTTGGTTGTTGAGCTATTTCGGTTGCTGAACATAAATTGAACATTAATTCTGGTACCTTTCTAGCAAACTATGGTACAAGCGCTATATAAATTTACTGCACACCAGTATTTATTAAGTTTTCGCTAGGTGGCGTGCACGTCTAGACTGAGCAGCGATAGTGCCTAGAGCGGCGGAGACGTAGTATTTGGCTACATGCAGCGATTTCCCCAACGAGGCCAGGAATTACTACCAGATAGAGAGTTCCCGGTCTATGTTTCCCGCGCTCCGACAGAGGACTAACCATGATGTTAGTATGTGGCAGGGAGATGATTGAATGGTAACAATCTGGCACGAAGATCAGGAGGACACGGGTTCAATACCCATTAGCTTCACAAGGTTAACGCAGCCTTTAACTCTGTAAAATGAGCAGTAGGACAGATGGGCGCCTTGCAGGCTGCCATACAGTTAAATTCTACTCCTAATGAGCATAGTATTATGCTCTTTCTCACATCTGTAATTAATTGCTTAACATCAGTAAACACACACCTAGTGACGTTTCTTGCTCACCTGTGTAGGGTGACGACTTTGTAGTGAGATACTTGGACCATAAACCGTCTTATTTGAAGCAACGACCGCGGTTGTCTTGGGAACTTAATGAGTTTAAACCACACAATATCTCTGAATTACATGTATGCATTCGGATAGCAGACAACTGGAACAGATGTCGGCTACGATCCTCATAGAAAAATCAACAATTCCCGCGGTTTTCTACGAGGTTTGGCGACTGTTCCTCCTCTGTCGCAGGACCCACTGCATGGAACAATCCTCTCGACCTTGTGAACAATGCGCCATCTCTGGATACATTCAAATCACAGTTCAAGACCTATCTTATTGTGACATCGTGTGAATATGTCATTGATCTGATTCATCCTCTTCCGTTTACCTCTCAGACCACTTCAGTCCTAAGCACCATCCACCTTAGGTGTCTGACTGTCTACCTGCCTGGCCCTTTGAAACCTAATTCGGGACCGATATTGACCTTACCTGCCTATCGCTTCTGTTTTGACTGAGCACTATTAATAATCATGTTCCCGCGATTTCGCTCTTCTAAGCGCTGTAGAAGTCTCGAGAATATGATTACGACTTTTGCAACCCTCAGCGTTTCTATAATTGTTCATCTACCATGTAACCCATAGACCTAGAGCCTGCGAAGGAGAGAGAACTGCTTAATTTACGTATAACCTACGGTCTATCTTTCTGGAATAGGTTGCCTAGCAACCTACGTAATGAGCTTCTTGGTCTTTCCTTGCCCCTTTGCCTCAGGCGTTTGAAAACCATTCTTTTCGATCGTGGTTTGGTGTTGTCAGGTCAGGAGCGCCTCTGAGGAGTATTCTCTTAAAGTGGCGCTATATAAATTCACGATTACGATTACGTATATACCGTTGTATATCTACGAGCGTCGTCGTATCCACAACGCGAATTGTTGAACTCATTCCTAAAATGTTATGTTATGATCAATCCGATTTCAACCTGTGATTTTTATTGCGATTTTTCTCGCAGCGAACATGGACTGATATCTATCCTGGATATTATTAAAACAGGGCTATTATAGAAGTCGTTGTATTAGAGTATAATAGAAAGGATTTTAAGTATTGAAAAGTTGGCAGGATATATCAAAGAGCAGAAAGACTTGCGTGAAGGGCATCCAAAGATATGGGCCCGTAAGTAATGTGACCATTTATCGGTAAGTGCCTCTACATTGTGTGGAGGGGCGGCTCCTGCTGTGACCATTCTCCATCCCAAGGTGAACGCATCCACGTGCACCAACAGGTCTGAAGTATGTGCTTCTACACGGCAACCGGGAGCGTTGGATGGATTTAAAATGTGCAAGCTATTACTAAATATTGTCTTGCGGCGGATATTTTGCGCGCCTAGTCACTTACAGATAAAGGTATCTCGTGTATACTATTCAGATTGAAAAAGACGCCAGAAATTATATTACTTGAGAGTCGAATCCCAAGATTCAACTAGTCTTTGCATGTTTGTTTGAGTTTTAAAGACATAGTTGCCATGTTCCAAACATGTCCACGCCTCTGGTTGGCTAAGAAGGGAAAAATTGATTGTGAATGCGAGAACACACAAAGAATTACGTCATGTTAATTTTACTAAGTCAGAGCCATCTATGCCTGATGGCTCTGACTACGATTAGAAAATGACGTCATAAAGGCAGAATGTAAGGTTTCCCCATACAAAACTTACTGTTTTGAATGTGTGTATGAAAACAAAGAATGACGTCATATTAATTTACTACGATTACAACCATTAGATTAGTACCAGATGGCTCGAACTCAACGATTAGAAAATAACGTCAAAATGATAGAACCTAAATGTTTTACAATTTGTTCATACAAAACTCTTTGTTGTGTTCGTATAGATTATAAAATATGAGTTATAATATTTTATTCCACAATTGTATGTTCAGAGATAAAGAAGCAAGGTTTAGCAATCTCTAGAGGGAGCACTCTACGAACCTATCTATATGCCCGAAGTTAGAGTACATATTGTCGGAGTCCACATTACTCCTCTACTGTTTTCACATACTTTAGGACTTTTTGTATTGTATTGTATTGTATTGTAACTCTGTTTTAATATAGGACTTATAATTACTTACTTACTTGTATGCTTAATCCGTTTACTCTACATAATTATTATGATGCACTTCAAAGATGACGTCTAACATATATATATATGGGGAGGGGTTAGACTTATATATATATATAATATGATTATGCATATATATGACTGCTTAATCATTGCCTGATCTAGATGACGTACGCCCAGATGGGGAGGGGTTACTTCTAGATACTATAGTATCTAGAAGGCAATGGGAAGGGGTTACTTGTGTGACGTAATATGTTTATGCAGCAGCGACTGCTTAATGCTTAAAATGTGATGCGGGGAGTGGGGCAATTTTGTGCCAAAATAGTGTGACGTCATTTATGAACGGATACTTGTGTTAAACAATCGCGTTAAGTCGGTAATCATTAATTAATTACATTTTGTGAGCTATGTATGTAATCTAATCTAATGACTTCGATAACGCATAATTAATTGAAGGTTTCTTCAATAGATGGGTTTAAATTTAACTCTGACTTACACTGGAGGACATACCATAACATCTAGGCAGTGAATTCAATCCACAAACTAAGTAACTTAGTGAGTAATTTAGTCAGTAACTTAGTAACTTAGTTAGTCACTAATAAGTAACATAGTAAGTCACTTAAGTAGTAACTTAGATAGTAACTCAGTTAATGTAACTTAGTAAAAGCAACTTTGTAAGTAACTTTGTAGGCAACTTTGTAAGTAAGCTTAACTAAATAAGTAATTTAATAAGTAACTTAGTAAGTAACCTAATTAGTAACTTAGGTTACTAAATTAGTAGTCTAGTAACTTAGTAACTTAATAAGTAATTTAATAAGTAAATAATGAAGTCAGCAATACATTTGTTTACACACAATAGATCCAACAGTTGAGCTAGCACCTTACATGGGGTGGCACCCATTCAAACGGGCAGCGGTTGTAGCCTAATGGATCTCACCCGATGAATTCATTGAACAATGATCAGGGTCAAGGCCATACTGTCGCTATATAAAAACGAGTACATTTACAGTTACATTTTTACATGCATGTAAAAAGATAAAATTTTATTTTGCCCCATGGATCTAGATGAATCAAACACATTCCCCTCACTGATATAAAAACAGAGATCGCGCAAAAAGATATCTGTTTTGCGCAAAAAGATATCTGTTTTGCGCAAAAAGTCTGTTTTGAAAAAGATCTCCGTTTTGCACAAAAAGATCTCCGTTTTGCGCAAAAAGATCTCTGTTTTGCGCAAAAAGATCTCTGTTTTGCGCAAAAGATCTCTGTTTTGCGCAAAAGATCTCTGTTTTGCAGCAGTGTGAACTAATTAGCGTGAAAGAACCGATAATAAATGTGTAGGTTAATTGTGTGAAACGAAGAGTATATTCAAATGGACAGCACCTTTTGATCGTCAGTGAAACCTAAGTGACAACAGAACATTAGCAATCAGTTTACTCAGTTTTTTAAGCAATAGTCGTTGATTGCAGAAGGGGTTCATCAGATTAAATAGTTATATAGCAAGTTGTTAAAACCGGTTTCTCCATGTATTATTTTGTTCCAAAAATGTCGTTGTTTCGTTTTTATTTTTTTTCACATTTTTTCGTCTTTAAGTTTTTGTATGTAACTTTATTTATTTATTTACTGTCTCCCTTCCCATCAGTCTGGTTTCAGGGCTTATCACTCCACCGTAACAGCCCTTCTCTCTCTACTTTCTGATATCTATTCAGCTGTTGACAGGTCTCACTCTTCTTGCTCTTTTGATGTTTCTTCAGCCTTCGACATGGTCGATCATGAAATTCTACTCCAACGTCTTGAGACCTCCTGTGGACGCAAAGGTTCCCCACTTCTTTGGCTTCCGGTCTTACTTGTCTGATCGCACTCAAAATAATGATCATTTCTGGTGACTCCAGAACTCAGTGGGTTCCTGTTAAATTGGGTGTTCAGCTACTACTACTACTACTACTACTACTGCTACTGCTACTGCTACTGCTACTGCTACTGCTACTGCTACTGCTCCGCTACCGCTACCACTACCACTACCTCTACTACTACTACTACTACTATACTACTACTACTACTACTACTACTACTACTACTACTACTACTACTACTACTACTACTACTACTACTACTACTACTACTACTACTACTACTACTACTAACAGTCTGCTCCCACGATCCGTTCAGCCGACTCAGTTGAGTCTTTCAAGTCAAGACTCAAGTCTTATCTTTTTTCCAAGGCGTATCTCTGACTGACTGCGTGCTGTTGTTTGTCAAGGCGCCCTTGTAACGGCATGTGCTGTGTTACGACGCCATAGAAATTGTCGGCATTATTATTATTATTATTATTATTATTATTACTATATTCTATTATTAGGCCAACTACTATTACTAATAGTAATAATAATATGCGAGTAGTTATTCCACTATTTATTATTATCACTGGTATTACTAGTGCTTCACAGAGTCTCACGTATCTGCCATTTATATTTATTATTGTATCGCAACGTTTCAAGTAATTTCGCTGACTGAACTTCTTTCCCTTTCCTATGGTTGATCTAGGAAAGCGTTCTTGCCTCGGAGAGATTTTTGGTCGTCAGAAGACTTTCCTCTTTCTCACCAGTCTCATGCAGCGCTTTGATATTCGACCACCAGAGGCCAAGATGCGATCAATTTGAAGGAGATGATCGGTGGAGTCATGCATCCTTCGGAATTAGAAGTGAGATTGATTCCGAGAACAAGAATCAAGAACTGAAGAATAGAAAACATTGAATCTTAGCAGTTAGGCTCTATGCCACCGTTGCAAACTAAAACGATTTGCAATAACTATTGAAAAAAATAATAATAATAATAATAATAATAATAATAATAATAATAATAATAATAATAATAATAATAATAATAATAATAATAATAATAATAATAAAAATGATAATAATAATAAAAATAATAATAATAATTATAATAATCTGGAACGGCCCTCATCCAAGATGGCAGCTATCTTTAGAAAATTGTCAACAGACTGGTTTTATTTAGGCTTTTAAGTGTTTTCCCTCTAGACTACAGTGTCGTCCGTGAGTCAAGTGCAAGCTTTCAGGGTTTGGGTTTGTATAACGACATTTGGAGATTGTTCTTTCCGATATTTTAGTCATTTTGAGTCGAATGAACTGAACGCCGTGACGCCCACCGCTGACCTAGATACGAGAATCGGCCGCAGGCGCGCTGAAATCTCGGCATCACGGGGTTTTAGGCCACGGTGCCTGTCCTTCGTGTTTGATATTCTTCGCCGTTTGATCGTCTATCTTACGTCGCCCATATGAACGTCGCAGATCCCCGGACTCCAAGAAAAGTCTCAACCTCCGGTTCCTCGGAGAAGGCGAGGGGCACATGCAGTGTCTGCCATGTCTCTAGGCAACTTCATCTCAAGGATGGCAGAGTCCACTTACACGGATCAAGGGCGGATCCCTGTCCGGGCTCCAATAAGCCTCCACTGGCCGAACGCCAACCGGAACTGGTCACGATCAAGTCGCCTCAACCCATCAATAAGGAACATAAACCCAAACATGAGTCAAACAGATGGAACGACCAATGTCCTATCGCAAGTAATTCATGAACCAAACATGAGTCAAACAGATGGAATGGCCAAAGTCAAATGCAAAGCAGTGCCTACCAATCATTGTTCAAAACACACTTCTTTACAGTTCAGACTCATGCGTCACATTCCGAAAGGTGCCAGAACCTGTACGGGCCTACTCTTAAGTTAAGAGTAGGCCTGTACGATAATCGTACAGGCCCTTAGCCTCAGTATGAGGCAAGTGCCTCGGTGTAATTCTCAAGACGAGGGAAGGGCGTCTTCGACGTGAGAATTAATATATCGTGTAAAGAGTAATCAGAGTATTTCATTATCTTGCCTGGCTTCTCCAAGCGTCTTACATAAATAATATTAGTGAGTTACCTCTGCTGACCTTCAGGTACCTACATGTGCGAAAGCGAAAGTGATAACCACAATACCAACATTACCTCTATAAAAATCAATTAAAATAAGATTACTGATAAGTTTAATAGCTACTTTACGGGTATTGCCCTGTCGCTGGAGAAAATATTCCCACTTACATCATGCTCATTTGAGGAATATAATTATGCCTGCAGCCCATCAAGACTCCATCGGACTTGGTGATACCTCTCCTGTAGAAAATTATACGCCTTGGCCAAACCATCCGTAATTCTCGGTCAGTACCGGCCTTACCATTGTGCGAACTGTGCAATTGCACAGGGCCCGCAAATTTGGGGGCCCGAAAATTAAAAAGAAAATTAACATGAACAAGACACCCTAATAACAATAGACCAATAATTATTATTATGGTTTCAATAAAATCTTCTCTTTTATCAAAAAATAAAAAGTCAAATGGTACAAACTTAATTTTCTGCGACATTTTATATGACATTTTCGGGCCCTGCTTATTAGTGGAGACTGGAGAGGCCCGAAATCTCACAGTAAAACCTGTGATATTTTCGGGCCCTCTGTTGTGGGGTCCGCAAGTGTCACAGAAAATTAACATGAACAAGACAACCTAATAATAATGTTATGGTTTCAATTTAACGTTCTACTCTGTATTTTGTCAAAACATAAGCCAAATGGTACCACGTTGAAACCATTTGACTTTTATTTTTTGACATAATATTATATATTGTCGCAAAAGATAACATTGGGTGCTGAAATAATTACCATATCTGCACCCAAAAACAGTTATACTCTGGTATAGTTTGCTTAAATTTTAAGTGAGAAATTTTGTCTCTTGTCTCGTGTCCGCGAGCAATGGCTAGAAAAAGTAAGGGTCTCTGGTCCAAAAAGTTTCAAAACCACTGTTGTACGCGGCTGTGTACGGTACCTTTGTTAATTATTTTATGTTATTTCTGTTAGATTTTCGAGGATTCTATTTTTAGGGTTTATTATTTAGCACACACACACACACACACACACACACACACACACACACACACACACACACACACACACACACACACACACACACACACACACACACACACACACACACACACACACACACACACACACACACACACAATGATTAGCATTGAAAAACAATTTGACTTGTGTCATGGAGCCCGTACAGTTCACTCTGCACAGGGCCCGCAATATACTAGGACCGGTGTAGCCTACTAGGCTGAATAGACTCCCCCTTTTAGACACTCCGGAGTCTATTTATCCCATGATTTATTGACTCGTGGAGTTAATTCTTACTAGGAATAATTGACCGGTGGAGTGTATTGTTACTAGGACTAAAACACTTCTGTTTGTGAATAGACACTCCAGTGGCGTTGATTCTTCCTAGGACATATTGACTGGGGGAGTTAATTCTTCCTAGGACATATTGACTGGGGGAGTTAATTCTAACTAGGACAAATTGACTAGGGGATTTAATTCTTCCTAGGACAAATTGACTGTGGGGAGTTAATTCTTCCTATAGGACCTATTGAGTATTGAATGGGGGAGTTAATTCTTCCTAGGACATATTGACTGGGGGGGAGTTAATTCTTCGTAGGACATAATTATTGACTGGGGGAGTTAATTCTTCCTGACACCAAATGACTTGTGGAGTTAATTCTTCCTAGGACAAATTGAATGGAGAGTTGATTTTTCCTAGGACAAATTGAATGGGGGAGTTGATTCTTCCTGGGACCAAATGACTTGTGAAGTTAATTCTTCCTAGGACAAATTGAATGGGGAGTTGATTCTTCCTAGGACAAATTGAATGGGGGAGTTGATTCTTCCTAGGACAAATTTAATGGGGGAGTTAATTTTTCCTAGAACAAATTGAATGGGGGAGTTGATTCTTCCTGGGACCAAATGACTTGTGGAGCTGATTCTTCCTAGAACAAATTGAATGGCGTAGTCTTGGATAAAAAGTATCTTCGGTGTAGGACCAATTAACAACGAAGAAAACTCCTCCAAACGAAAACAGTCAAATACCGGCTGCACAGTGATAATGATAGTAACAATGAGTCCTCCATTCAATTTGGGTAAACATTTAGAATCGGAGAGCGTAGGTTTCGTAGGTGTCTGTTAGGGTCAGGGATAGGCGTCGTGAGAGTCGGTTAGGGTCAGGTTTAGGGGTTCGTGTCGTCATTAGAAAACATGGTACCTTCCTCGCAACATGCCAAAGATACTGTGAAACGCCAGTAAACGTATGTACCCCCGATACTAAATGTTCGCCTCAATTTGTTCTAGGAAGAATCAACTCCACGAGTCATTTGGTCCCAAGAAGAATCAACTCCCCATTAATTTGTCCTAGGAAGAATTAACTCCCCAGTCAATTTGTCCTAGGAAGAATTAACTCCCCATTCAATTTGTCCTCGGAAGAATTAATTCCTCAGTCAATTTGTCCTCGGAAGAATTAACTCCTCAGTCAATTTGTCTAGGAAGAATTAACTCCCCATTAAATTTGTCCTAGGAAGAATTAACTTCCCCAGTCAATATGTCCTAGAAAAAATTAACTCCCCAGTCAATTTGTCTAGGAAGAATTAACTCCCCAGTCAATATGTCTAGGAAGAATTAACTCCCCAGTCAATTTATCCTAGGATGAATTGACTCCCCCAATCAATATGTCCTAGGAAGAATCAACTCCCCAGTCAATATGTCCTAGGAAGAATCAACTCCCCAGTCAATATGTCTAGGAAGAATCAACTTCCCCATTCAATTTGTCCTTGGAAGAATCAACTCCACAAGTCATTTGGTCCGATATTAAACGAAAACACTCTCGGAGTGTTTATTCGCATGGTGGAGTGTTTTTGTCCTAGTATGGATTAACTCTGGAGTCATTATATACTAGGATAAAAAACACTTCCGGAGTCTTTTTATACGGTGAGTGCATTCAGCCTCCTACACCAGCACTGTCTCGGTTCCAGGACGTTTCGTCAACGGACGATTCGTCAACGGACGATTCGTCAACGGACGGTTCGTCAACGGAGAAATAATTAACTTTTTCCAGTGGAATCAAAAGATGCTATATAATTATATCCTAGCCAGGTGGATTATGTCCTCGATTGGGGGAGATTATGTAAGCCATTTTCTTGAACATAGGCCTATCACGCGTTTTAAGCCAGAAGTTGGATTGATGAAAATAATTATTTGCTTAAATTATACAAGTTGGATTTAGAAAAGAAGTTCTCTGCTTAAATGGAAGTAGGAGTAGGCTATAATAAAAGAAAGTCTTTGCTTAAATGGGAATTGGATTGATGAAACCAATTCTCAGTTTAAATAGAATGTAGGCCTATATTGATGGCAGTATTATTTTCATCAGTCCGACTTCGAGTTTCACAAAAAACTATTTTGTCAATCCAACTTCTTCTTTCCAAAAAATTATTTTCATCAGTGGAACTTTCAGGCCTACTTTCCAAAAAATTATTTTCGTCAATGCAACTTCTACTCGTATTTCAGCAAGAATTATTTTCTTTAATCCGACTTTTAGTTTCACAAAGACTATTTTCATCAATACAACTTACTTTCACAAAAATTATTTTCATCAATCCAGCTTCTATTTAAAGAATAGTTGTTATCATCAATCCAACGTCAATAATATTGTATGAATTTTACGCACCTGCCGTCACGCTTAATGGGTTAGCAATCCTTTTAGGCCAACTGGTCAACGAGAATTAATAATCGATTCCGTTTGACGAACAGTCCGTTTACGAATTGTCCGTTGACGAATCGTTCGTTGACCAAACGTCCGCATACCGTAATTCTCATGCCAAAGAAGTTGATGACATTGACCCTATTATTGCTGCATCCACTTTACCCAGTAGGCCTATAGCTTACCCGTTAGCAGAATTAATAAATTGTTCGTTAATCGGTATAGGGTCATGCAGTTGTCAGCGATCGTTTAGTGCTCTAAGACGTCTGAAGACATTCACTAGACTAGAATAAGCCGAATAAGCATTAGGGCCTACCTTACGTTCATCAGAATACAAAAAATCATCGAGAACGTCATTATGAGATAGGACAGCTCTGGCCATAGCAGAATCTATTTGGCATTCAGTACGAGATACGACGCAACGTCAACATGAATAAGCTTATAAACATGATCATTTCAACACATTGATATTTGTGATGTAACGTGTCAAACATAGCATATCGTGTAAAAAAGATTTACATTTTCAGTATTTCAGTAACTCCAATATTGATTCTGTTTTCACTTTTGTTGTTGTCGAATATTAAGAACTAATTTTCTATATTGTTACATTACATCCGCTTGAGTAACACAACTTGCATAGTGTTTGTTATGTACATGTAGGTCTAGTAAACTGAAATGTGTTAATACATCTTAGAAAGCGTTCTTGCCTCGGAGAGATTCTTGGTCGTCAGAAGACTTTCCTCTTTCTCACCAGTCTCATGCAGCGCTTTGATATTCGACCACCAGAGGCCAAGATGCGATCAATTTGAAGGAGATGAAGGAGAAGTTAGAACAAATTGAGTAACACAATTAAAGTCATGCAAAATCCACAAAATGTAATGTTTACTTCAAAAATGTGTTTCGGCTTCAGGTATGGTCATAGCTACAGATAGGCTTTTACAGTAAAATGCAAAACGTATTTAGGCACTACAAAATGCTGGTTCCTTTTATTGGAATTAAATGCTCTAAAACTCACCTCCAAGTATCTACAAGTTTAAAAGGTTTCCCGGGTTTTACCCCACAGTCCCCACTTTAATGGACGGGGCTTGGGAGGGTTTGGGAAAGGGCAGGTAGGGAATAAGATGCGGACGGGACCGGAAAGGCAGGGATGAGAAGGGACGGGACAAAAGGGGAGGGGAGGAAAGGATAGAAAAGCGGAAGGGAGGGCAGAGGACTCTAATGGGAGGGGTATTTGCCAGGCCTTGATTTTGACTCTGGCTACGGGCCTGATTATGTATTGAGCCTAACTATGGAGAAAGCTCATTCTCCACATTCAAACACTTCGCTTCGAAATCACATTTATCATTCATCAGACGCCATAGAGTTGGATAGAAAGCTATTGCCACTTCGTGGTCCAAAATCGATTCAAACTGATTCAAGCCATTGCGATTCTTATGATAATTGTCATCTCTATTAAATTACGCTACCTATTCTAGATGATTGACAACGGCGTTGTTGTCGCTACTACGGTTGCTGCGACTACGATCATCTTCATCTTCTTCTGTATGAAGGGAAACGGAACAAAGGATGCTGGAAGAAGGTATCCACCATCAGCATCAGTTCTATCCCTTCTTCGTGCAGTTCTTCGTGGAGGAATGGGAGTCATACCAGACCACTTCTTGAGATCAGCGGAAAAACTTGGTCCCGTGATTTCTTACAACTTCGGAGGAAGGTAGGAAACAAAACATGGTAAGCCTAATGTCAAACACGCGAGTCACAAATCTATTCTCTTTAAGCACAGCTTTGCATTTACAAATTTTCCTCCCTAGTTCTCATTTCTCACGCTAGTGATTTTACTCTCGTTCCTTCTTCTCACATTCCCTTATTTCGGTCACAGTTCTATGAATACGTTCATCTCAAGACAAGGTCAAGGCTGGGGCGCATCAGAAGCTATCCATCGTCAACACTGTGCAAGACATAAACTGAAAAGCCTTTGACAGTGATCGCTTTTCAACAAGTCATCGGAACGTTTACTACGGACATTCGAACCTTGTTCAGCCAGTTACAATACTGTACCTGATCCTAGCTCGGACTTCAGGAAGTACACTAACTAAGTATGTAGGCCTAGGTCAGCCAAATACCGTGTTTATGATATCCTGATAATGATCAGAGGCGACATTTCCTTTCCTGTCTTGGTTTGTTTGGAATACGGTACGCAAACAAACAAACACACTTAAAGTATATACTTACATGGGCTTATAATCGTCGCATTGGCTGCCTAGTGGAAGTAAAATAATTTATAGAAAGTATATATTATTTAAGTCAACCACGCTGTCTTCGTTCTATGCTGAATGTCTTGAATGTCAAGACTTGGGTGACCCGTCAAAATAGCCCCGTCAAAAAAGCCCCGTCAAAACAGCCCCGTCAAAATCGCCCAGCGTCAAAATAGCCCCGTTAAAATAGCCCCCCGTCAAAACAGCCCCGTCTTAAACGACTACGACAGAAAACAAAGTGAAAAGGTTATCCACAAGATTTATTCATTTATAAGAAGATACTAATAAAAGAAACTACTATAAAAAAGAGACTACAAGCATGGAATGTTAAATGTTATTCTACGAAACGCGAACAAAAATTGTGACCTTCTAAAAAGAAAGTTAATGTCGATGTCTTAAGCAAGAACCTAGGTACTAAGATTATGCGCTATAATAGCGCGAAGGTATTCCAGAATTGCAGTAGCGCCAAGTGACCAATCTCAGTGCTTGGTTCCCGTTCTTTGAGTCGTTATTTACTCACTTTTTTCTTTCGGCTTAGCGTTTGCAATTATTTCTTGGAAGTTGGTGTTCCCTATTGACCTTACTCTTCCTTTCATTCAGATACTCCGTCGATGTACTCGTTTGATCTCACCAAATGGTGAACCGCTTTCCAATTAACAAATTAATTTGTATTTAGTCACGACCTCGCAATCGTTTGGAAAATACCGCTTTGAAGAAGGTCTTCCCTATTTCGCTTACTGTTACCTTCATTCAGATAGGCCTACACCGTCGAAGTACTCTTTTGATCGTACAAATCAAAACATTTCGTGTAACATTCAACTTATTAGCCGTTGTGGAACTGCTTGCCTTTGGCGTATTTATGGGGCTATTTTGACGGGGTTGTTTTGACGGGGCTATTTTGACGCTGGGCGATTTTGACGGGGCTATTTTGACGGGGCTATTTTGACGGGGCTATTTTGACGGGGTGCCCAAGACTTGGTCCTCTGATTGGCTCACCGTGACTTGACGGCAGTAGCAGAGCTATCATGGGTCGCGGTAGGTCATTTTACCTGTCTATTTTACTCTTGACCTGCCTTATGGCCTGCCTACTTACTATCTACTGCTGTATAAAATTCTTTGGAATTTTTAATTATTATCTTCTTTACATAAGTTCAACATCTGCTTGACGGAGAACAAGGACAGGTCTTGCTGGCTGTCTTTCCGTTGCTAGCTCAAGATCTTGGGGCTCTCTCTGTCTCTTTCTGTCTGTCTGTCTGTCTGTCTGTCTGTCTGTCTGTCTCTGTCTGTCTCTCTGTTGTCTCTGTCTGTCTGTCTCTGTCTGTCTGTCTCTGTCTGTCTGTCTCTGTCTGTCTGTCTCTGTCTCTGTCTCTTTCTTTCTTTTTCTCTCTCTCTTTCTCACTGGACGAATGTTCGCTTTGCAGAATCTGTTTTGGCACTCAGAAATCGATAGAAACTCACCTTTGCTGGTCTCCTTTGCTCCACAGGTCCGTTGCTTTTTCTTGTGGAAATTCCATCTTGACTTTTATGACGCATACTGGCTTGACCATTTCCTAGCAGCAGTCTTCGACTCATGCCATGGGTGTCCGCAGGAATGTTTAGGAGGGGGGTAAATTGTTTGACATTGGGGACTAACGATGGTGCCGAACGCAACCTATCACGTCACTCTCAGTACTCGCTCCCGCGATTATGGGTCTGGCGCGGAGCCAAACAACCGCCAATGCTTTTGGAAGCATTTTACATTATATGGAGCCTGTTTCTAGCGCTCTTTGATCCGTTTTCAGCTATATCTGAACGTTTATTTCAAAAAGAAGACTGCTAAAAGTTTCAATGTTTTTATATATTTCAGACATTTAAGATTATATTGACTAGTTTGGATAAAAATAAAACTGTTGAAAAATCAAAGCCATTCAATGTTTAAAACTAAGATGATAAAAACATTTGGTAAAATATGCGTGGATCCAGGTGCAAATGCCCCCTTTCCCCCTCAGGACGCCCATGACTGATGCCCTGAGCATTATAATAATTTTGCTATAGGAATTCCAGGATTGTTATCGTTATTAAAGCAACGACTCTACGGTCAAGTCGGCACATACAAGAACGTAAAGAATACCAGACTTTGATGTTTGTACTTTCGGAAATGCAAAAAAATGTTGTAGACAAACTGTTAGAGCCAGCGTCTGAAGCGCTGAGTCTGTCTAACATTCATTCATTCAATCAATCAATCATTCTGGGGACTTATTGCCCCTTCAAGAAACCTACTCAATGACGCTCGAAGCCCAGCCACGGCTAAAGAAAAATGACAAGTGATTTATGACGCCCAGTTTGATTGGTCAGCGGTAACAAGCGCAGTTTGTAGCTCCTACCTTAATATCAAGAATGTTGGATCGTAGGCCCCTAATTGTAATTGTAATCGACAATTTATAAAGCGCCACTCAGAAAAGTCAGTGACGCTTCCCACAAATTCAAACTCAATCCAACTCACATCGTTAATATTTCTCAGGAGCAATTCTGAGTCAATGGTTATATTCCATGGCGTAAATCTGTGAATATAAATAAGCATGATTTCATCTAAAATTATTGCTCAACCGAAAGCTTCGTATTTACGCCGAAAGTAGACCTGCGTAGACCTATATTAAAGCCTGTGTACTTATGTTTCAGACCAATTTACTTTTACTTGTACTTGAGATTATTGATAAAGCAACTGCACTTCTGATAAAACCTTATGTAGTTACATGTATGACATCTGTGATTCATACATGCATGCATACATACACGCATGCATAGGTAGGATATTGTGGGTCATTTTCTCTCTGCTTTACAACAACCAGCTTTAACATCGAACATTGCTGCTTACGTGTGTTTTTAAGACGGGTGACACTTCTCAACGGAAAGGAGGCAATAACGGAAGCATTTCTTAGGCAATCGGAAGCTTTTGCCGACAGAACTCTGTTCTACTCAGAAACGAATATCCTCAGCCGAGACCTCCGAGGTTTGCTGATCTGCTAATTAAATATATGGCTGTATTAAAATAATGATTAGCCTATAAGTAAAACTGCGAATATTTGTTACAACATTTACAGTTGTCGAAATAGGAATGCAGTTTCGTGTTATCCTGTAGTGCATTGCATTGTGTAGTGTAAAGTTGTATTCTAATATTTTGTTCTGAATTCAGTTGTACTGCTTTGTTTTACGAAAGTCTAGTATTGTTCAGTCGATCAAATGGCTTATGTAGCACAGTTAGTTCATCTTTAAAAACTCGTCTGGTGCTGGGAATTGCGTAAAATCGGGCTCAGATCTAGTGTAGAATGGAGGACTAAAGCCAAAAAAGACCACGGCTTGATTTTGGCAACGTTATTCGATGACGTGTGGGGAACAATTAACTGTGCTGTGCAGTAGACAAAGATGGGCTTTCAGCCCATAGACAATGTCAATGATGAAAATAGTGACGACGACGACGGAGGTGATGATGATTATTATTATTTGCTTATAGTAGGTAAGTAAAGTAAGTAATCGTCGTCGTCACTATTTTATTTTATTGCTGATCTTTCTTCTTACTTGATCCTTACTCTCTTACAGATCCATAGATGTTTCTCTTATTATTGTACATTATGAGGTTTTGTGATTTAAAACTCGTAGATTTTTCTTCTCTGATGTTCCCGCAGTGTGTTTGCAGGCGGTTCAATAAAGCACATACTTACTTAATTACTTACTAAAACAATATGCCAGCAGTTGTCACGTGTAGCCACAAAATCAGACGTCGTCTTCGTCGTCGTCGTCGTAGTAGTAGTAGTAGCAGCAGCAGCAGCAGCAGAAGTAGTAGCAGCAGCAGCAGAAGTAGTAGCAGCAGCAGCAGCAGAAGTAGCAGCAGCAGCACCAGCAGCAGTAGCGGTAGTGGTCGTGGTAGTAGTAGAAGTAGAAGTAGTAGTAGTTGTTGTTGCTGCTGCTGTTGTTGTATTAGCAATAATATAAATTACACCAATAAAAATTTATATCATTATAAGTTATCATTTTTATTTTAAATATGACAACCATTTTAATCATGATAATAATTTTAATTCTTTCGAATATTTTACAGAAATTTAAAAGTGTCCAGCGAGGGTTATTATGAATAGATGTTAACAGAAGGCAAAATAGATACAATGTATATTAAGTTTTTTATCTAGGTTTTAAAATGAGTGACTAATTTTGAGAACTCGACATTCAAATATGATACACACCTCAGGACAGTCAGCTCAGAATTAGCATTCCAAAAGAAACGAATAGTTAGATCAGGAAAGAAAAATCGGGAAACGGAGAGAAACAGATGCATGCGAGCAGAGTTAGGAAGGAAAGATTCGTTTCTCCTAATATTTTCTATTTGGGGTACGCGTTAATAGTCTTATGCTTAGAATGCTGGTTTGTCCTTGAATCTCCTATTGCAATTGTAGCGCATTCTCCGTCAAAGCCAAGAATGACACTCGTTGAACGGCATGATGGTACTGCCCGGAGTTGTGGTGGAACCCACAACCCACCGAAACAAATTCGTTCAATTCTCTCACGAATATCAGCTGGAACGGGTGGTTCCAAATCAATGCAGGTGCCGCTGTGCGAATTGGCTTAAAATTCCTGTCAAGAACTTCAACCTTGTTTTCGTTTGAAGCTATCAGTAATCGGTCACAATTATCTAAAGCAAAGCAGCTCTCGCCAAACCTAATTCTGTGCGTCTGGATGACGTCACCTCCGTTCGATATCTCTGTGATATCTGTCCAACTGACTGACCTTGCAATCAAAACAAAATGTCCGTTGCTTTTGACTTTTATAGTATTCATCTGTGCAAAGGATAGTCCATCTATTGCAACTGTGTTAATCAGCAGACCATTGGAATCGTAGACCAGAATTTGAGCGCGTGTACGCCGTTCATAAAGGATCAACTCACCGGTCGACGATGTTTCCATCTGTGTGCTGATAAACGCACTTACGGTCAGCCATGGCGACACTAAAGGACTTGGCTGATCGAGGCCAGTCATCCGTTCAATCGTGCTAACACGCCTTCCCTTATTCATGAAATATAAGCATTTTGATACGGTGCACGATGTAAGTCCAAAGTTGCTATAAATTCCGTTCGCTCCAAGGTTTATAACTGTGACGAGTCTGGTTAGTTCTTCTCGGCTATAGCCGTGCAGCGTAACGTTCTGTCCAGTACAATGGAGAAAGTACAGCGTATCGTTCAGGTAGACCATGTCCTGCGACCTGAACTCGTATAGATTTCTTGTCACAATATTCAGAGACAGTTGCGCTAAAATAGAGTCGACCGATCTCTTATACAAAAATCACTTGAATATTGCAAAACCATCACTTCACTAAAAAAAGTTAGTTCTCTATGCATGTATGTATGTATCCCAACACTTACATAGCACCTTTTAAGAGGCGCTGTAACATGTGGGGGATAGACCCACATGCCAATGTGGGAGGTAGAGTAGATCAAATAATAATAATCAGTTAGATTATCGAAATGTTTGCTCAAGTAGGATATCAGAGAATACAGGCTATTGGATATAATCACTAGCAATCTTTCTTCCTGACTGTTTGGTTGAATGTAAATTGCAGATTCTGTTCTTGGACACAACACACCTTATAATTATATTACTTGGAAGAGACCAAACTTCATTAACAGATTGCTTCACATCATTTTTCTGTCTATAGTCTGTGAATGTAATAATAAAAAGTTCCGCAAAAGATCAACTGATATATTAACATCAACTTTTAATATTTAAAACGCAATAACATGTCGGCTTCAATATATTATCCATCGCGCCATTGAATTACAGAAATAACTCTCTGCATTTTCGAAGCGCATAAATTATGAAAGCATAGCATTGCGTCAAAAATGCGGCTGTACAAATTACTTATTTACTTTCCTCAGGGTTGCAACAGTGAAAATACTTTGTATCAGTTTCTGCAACTTACTGATTCTGGCCAATGTCCTTTCCATCCGTGCATAGAAGGAATTGCTAAACACTATGTTCTCCCAAGTCGTACAAGTGCAAGCAAGTCTTCTGGCTGATTTGTCAGCTTCTTCAAGCCATTGCTGCTTCACTAATGTGTTCTGGTTCGAGACCTCATCCACGATTGATCGTCGTAAGATGATTTCCAAAACTTCAGGAGGTAAATCGAGAATCTAGATATAATATAACAGTTGTGTTTTAGTGGAGTTGTAACAAAATACCGTGCATTCACATTTCCGCTTAACGTTCTTAGCCTTAGTAAGAATGTAACAATAAATTCAATAAATCAAAGAATTGTCTTGCTTAGAGAAATTTATGGTGATTTCAGCAGCTGCAAGCTAGCAGCCATTTCAACCACGAGTCCTGAGCGTTTTATCAAAATATCTGCAAACTGCTTAACGAAGTAATGAATAAGAGTTTGGCCTCTTCAGCTATCGCAATAGAGAATACAGCGTCGGCTAAGGAGAAGTGGATTCAAGAACGACGCACCTAAGGCTTGGGATGCGAAGGAGAAGCTGATGATTTTTGAGCATATTATGTTTAATTTCCTATTAAAAATCAACTCTTTGTTGATTAAGATCGTAACTCTAATTATAACTTCTATTGCGCCGGTATCTAATGCACAAGACATCAACCGATGGCGCACCAAAACCAGGCCGTAATCTGGCAAAGATGTTGATGGCGTTGTAGTAAACCCCATGCATTCAGAAATGAAGTCCAGTGATGACCAAAACCCGTGGTTCCGCCAAAATCGCCAAAATCCAAGACTTAACATGTTTGGATATTATAGCTGTAGTTTTCAAACTGATGATGTTCGATTGTCCTAACGCAGCTAACTGCATGTTATGCTATATAAGGCAGCTGCTCGTGTATTGTGCCAGAAATGGCATTATTTAATTATTAAAATATTTAATGCTCTAATCCAAAGGCTTAAAATTAATCTTAAAGGAACTAACCTGGGTCCCTGGGTCAATTGAGATATTCTGCTGTGTGTTGTCATCGTCTTCATACGGCATTTCTGGGATATTCTGCTGTGTGTTGTCATCGTCTTCATACGGCATTTCTGGGATATTCTGCTGTGTGTTGTCATCGTCTTCATACGGCATTTCTGGGATATTCTGCTGTGTGTTGTCATCGTCTTCATACGGCATTTCTGGGATATTCTGCTGTGTGTTGTCATCGTCTTCATACGGCATTTCTGGGATATTCTGCTGTGTGTTGTCATCGTCTTCACACGGCATCATTTGTGGGATATTCTGCTGTGTGTTGTCATCGTCTTCATACGGCATTTCTGGGATATTCTGCTGTGTGTTGTCATCGTCTTCACACGGCATCATTTGTGGGATATTCTGCTGTGTGTTGTCATCGTCTTCATACGGCATTTCTGGGATATTCTGCTGTGTGTTGTCATCGTCTTCATACGGCATTTCTGGGATATTCTGCTGTGTGTTGTCATCGTCTTCATACGGCATTTCTGGGATATTCTGCTGTGTGTTGTCATCGTCTTCACACGGCATCATTTGTGGGATATTCTGCTGTGTGTTGTCATCGTCTTCATACGGCATTTCTGGGATATTCTGCTGTGTGTTGTCATCGTCTTCACACGGCATCATTTGTGGGATATTCTGCTGTGTGTTGTCATCGTCTTCATACGGCATTTCTGGGATATTCTGCTGTGTGTTGTCATCGTCTTCACACGGCATCATTTGTGGGATATTCTGCTGTGTGTTGTCATCGTCTTCATACGGCATTTCTGGGATATTCTGCTGTGTGTTGTCATCGTCTTCATACGGCATTTCTGGGATATTCTGCTGTGTGTTGTCATCGTCTTCATACGGCATTTCTGGGATATTCTGCTGTGTGTTGTCATCGTCTTCACACGGCATCATTTGTGGGATATTCTGCTGTGTGTTGTCATCGTCTTCATACGGCATTTCTGGGATATTCTGCTGTGTGTTGTCATCGTCTTCACACGGCATCATTTGTGGGATATTCTGCTGTGTGTTGTCATCGTCTTCATACGGCATTTCTGGGATATTCTGCTGTGTGTTGTCATCGTCTTCATACGGCATTTCTGGGATATTCTGCTGTGTGTTGTCATCGTCTTCACACGGCATCATTTGTGGGATATTCTGCTGTGTGTTGTCATCTTCCTCAATCACGCAGGCTAAACATAAGTGCAACGAATCATTGAAATAGGAAGGTAAATAAATCGAACAAATTAATTAATTAATAATGATAATAATAATAATAATAATAATAGTAATAATAATAATAATAATCTTTTCTAAAAAACCCGAAGCGCCTGACAAACGCACTGCGCTGTACATTTAGCCTACATGTACATGCAATTTAAACAATTCACAAGAACACAAATGACAGAAGACATAAATCTTAACTACTAACAGCCTGCAATACACGGCGCTAATAGAGACCTACAAAGCATGTCCCCCCTACGGGAATCTCGAACTCGGTACCTCTCGCTCTCTATGCCAGTGTGTTATTCAATGCGCTATCGCCCAGTGGCGTAACGAGGGGGCAGGGGCGCGGCCGCCCCAGGCGCAGCACAGGGGGGGCGCAAAATTGAGGGTTTTTGGCAATTTTTTGCTAAGAAAATAGACAAATTAGATGGTTTTTTAAAGAAAAAGAGAGAAATTTTGTAAATAGACACATGGTGGAAGGCGCAAAATTAGGGTTTCTTACAATAAAAACAAGATTTCTGACAATTAAAAGACGAAAAAGCAAGAAAAAAGGTTATCCGAAAAGTTTTCGGGAAGTTGGGAAAATTCTTGCCCCGGGGCGCACGGACCCCTATAGTTACGCCACTGCTATCGCCCCCCCCCTCCAATGTAATATAGGGCCTACAAGGAAATTTTATATGTACTGAGCTAATTACTTTCTCTACAATTACATACGTTCGCTGTTTTCTCTTACGGTATGAGTAAACCGACCGTGGCACGGTGACCGATTGGATTGAGGGCTCAGCTTCTAACACAGAGAGTACGGTTTCGAGCCTCATTACAGAGACGGTTATTGTGTAAGGCTCTTCTCTCACAATGGATAAGCGCCTCGATACTCTGCCGTATGGTGGCGTGCAGTGGCGTAACGAAGGGTTTCAGCGCCCGGGGGAAGAGTTGATGACTGCGCCCCTTTTTATTTTCTTGTTGACTTTTAGTCAAGTCAAGTCAAGTATTTTTTTATTGCAACCAATTTTCAAACAAATACATATTAATGAGGAAAAGTATAAAGGTTACAAAGGGGAGGCCCAAAAGGGATCGAAATCCCGCTAGAAGGGACACCCTAAGTACGAAAATTACCAAATCAATCGAAAGACGGAAATGAAAAAGACACAGCATGGAAAGTAAACAAACACGTATAAGCAACAAAAAATGGTCCATAATCCAGAACTGACTAGGAGCATTACATTGTCATTTGAAAAACTTAACTACAATCTTAACTACAGACTTAACTAAAGAACGCGGTAATGCACTCAGAGCGATCGATTCTATAGAGTTGGAGTGAGAGTCAGTGAAGTTTTGACGAGTTCTAATTATCAACGAGAAAAGAGCGATACCATTTTTTAAATAATCGTTCTTGTCATAGTACTGTGTACCACTGAAAGCCAATTTTGTTCACCCTGGTGCTGCTCCCGGTGGCAGTTGCTCCCCCCTTCGTTAGGCCACTGGTCG
>JACEVL010000473.1:161845-279345 GCA_020284085.1 Aporrectodea caliginosa
GATACCTACGATGCTCCCCAGACCCCAAATCGTTAGGGGTTCCAAACCGTAGTAGTCGTAAGATAGTCTAGGCGCAAAAATGGAAAATCTCGTGTAAGAAGCAAATCATGTTCATTTTGGAAACATACTTTTTATACTAATTCGAGCCTGCTGATTACGAAAATCGCTGTTGCCAGGCTGGATTTTTGACCTGAAGGTCATTTCAAGGTCATAAAATAATTAAATCTAGCAAAAATCAGCGAAAAATGGCTAGATCTAAGCCAATAATTGCTGAATTCTGCTAATTCCTTCTTGCTTTTTCTCGACTTTATAAGGGCTACCTGTGGTAAGAAACAGGGTTACTAATGAAAGACGATCCAAGGTTGTTTTAAGGTCAAAAAGGGCAATTTCAGAGGAAAATCTGGGGAAATGGCCATATCTTAGTCAAATATTGCTCTATTTGGACAATTCTTTGACCGTTCGTCTCGGGCTGATAAGGGCTACATTTGCATAGTTCGCAAAGGTTAACATGACCTAAGGTCAATTCAAGGTCAAAATTAACGGAAAAAGGCCATAACTCAGTCAAATATTGTTCTATTTTGGCGATTCTTTTACCTTTTTGCTCGGGACGATAAGGGCTACATTTACATAGTTCGTGACGGCTAACATGATCCAAGGTCAATTCAAGGTCAAAAGGTCAAAATTAAGGGAAAACGGCCATAACTCAGTCAAATATTGTTCTATTTCGGCGATTCTTTTACCCGTTTGCTCAGACCGATAAAATTAATGATTCCGTACGAGGACCAGGATAGGCGATATAGGCCTAATAGCTCATCTTGTCATAATGATGCACTTTTAATTATATAAAATATTTAATGTTAGGAGCAACATTAACATCATTTTTTACAATTGTAAAGTACAATGAATAAACTGATAAATGATAATTATTGATCGCTTCATGTTTGTGCGGGCATTATGAGCTTGGCACCCTCACAGAGAACAACGCTCGACCAAGAGCTTAGTTTTTCGCAGCATGTTAACTTACTTACGCGAAGCTGTTACTACCAGACTCGTAATCGTAAGCCCAAATTTCAAAAGCGCTACTCTTTAGCTAAGCGCAGGTTACCAGCAGCTTAGATCAATTCACGAGCGCTGCGTCGCATCAGAAAGCCATTTCCAGTGGAGATCCGAGTCCGGTGGTTCCGGTCCGCTATTCCGGGTCCGGTATTCCGGACTAGGCCTAATGTGGCTGGCATGCTGCGCGAAAGGTACGATGTTTTCTAATGACGAAACTAACCCTGACCCTAACCGACCCTCACGACGCGGAGTCAGGCGGATCCCCGGAATATCGGGCCGGTACCTAGTCCGGTTGCCAGAGAGAACAGAGACAGACAGACAGACAGACAGATAGACAGACAGACAGAGACAGAGACAGACAGAGGCAAACAGAGACAGAAAGAGAGAGAGGCTGAGCAGCGGCGGGTTTCGTTGAGGATGATAAAACTTCGAAGGCACAGCCGGCCCTCGTTCTTCCGAACCCCATCAGTTTCCATTAAGCCACCGGACACCCACATGTTAAATAGGTCGCAAGCGTCATGCGTCACAGACTACGGCAAGTCACATCTCATGAATGAACACCACGCGGTCAAGCTACTCTGACTGATCTCGCGCATACTGTCACAAAATCTCTTAACACCACCACATCAAAATTGTCATCAAATCAATGGATTAAATAACCGAACGTACATGTATAAGGCGCTCCATAAATGGGCCAAGCACAAGGCTGCAGCTCTATAAACTGTAGGTTTTGCCGTGGAGCCTATACACACTGCGAGACCTGGACGACTGCTCTACCCTGGTTTCAGTCCTACTTTGTCTTCTCGATCCTCCCCCGTTAAAGCTTCCAGCCACTGTTCACATCCCCTCCCAGTCTCTTGTGGTTTTCTTCCAGGCTCCGTCATACAGCCTATTAGCTTCAAACTATAAGCTACACCTCTGAGCCATCTGATAAAATCATTTTCTGTTGACCACTGTCTTTACGCAGACGTCACCCAACTCTTCATGTAATTCTCCCCTAACGCTTTCTCCTCCATTGTTCGACACCTTCGACATGTGATATCTGTACGGAGGCCACATTCAAGTGGACCATGTCAGCAAAATGGCGAGAACAAGCAGAACAGCGACAGTTCCAGCCAGTCTCTGCCACAGTCCGCTAAGACAGACTGAATTTTTCCTGCGCTTCGTTCGTGGATCTGAAAAAGAGAACCACAGGAGGGCCATGTGGACCGCAGCGAACTGCATGGTTCCCGAGAAGAATGATGGAGATGGCGACGTCGCCAATCTGGAACCACATGGAGTGAAGTTCTGGAGAGGAAAGCTAACTTTTCTAAAGTTCTGTATTCATAGCGCATGGAAGAAGAAAGACATACGTACTTACATGCATACATTCATATATATATATATATGCATATATATAAGTAGGATATATATATATACATATAGCCAACGTATACACAACGGGTCGTTGGTATTAGTACCGCAGCGAGGGTTGTTCCAGCGGTGTCATGGAACAGGGCGCAACTCAAGAGGGAGCGCAAATTTTGAGACGGATGATTTAATTATAAATTTACCTTGAAATATGAAATATCCATCATAAATGAATTAAATATAATAAAATTAAATAACAACAAAGGAAAGTATATGATATCAATAGATATATGCCAGTGCAGGCTTATTTAAGATAGAATTCACTAATAACATTTAATTCTAGTCACTTTAGATTAATTTTGCGTGCTTGTGATGTTTTTGCATCATCAAAGCGTTCTAGAAGTAGCTTGCTACCAACGACGCTATATAAATGGTCGTAATTACAATTACAATTACAATTACAATTACAATTACAAAGCACGCAAAAATAAATCTGAAGTAACTAAAATGAAATTTTTAAAGCAAATTTGAACAATGTTACTCAGCTACACTGGTCAATGAAGATTATAATAGAATATCATTAATTCATTCATTCATTCATTCAGAGCATTTATATAGCGCCTCTTCAAGAAGCTACTCAGAAGGCTTCGTTCCTATTTTCTTTAAAACACAAAGTTTTAAATTATATTCTATATAACAAATTTGGTCGTTATTGGTTAGGTTGATCTTCGGGCAGTGCCGGATTAACTTTTTAGATTGGCGCAAACAATGCAACAAAACTAAAGTAGGCCCTCTATCCAAACAAATTATCAAAAAAATGGGGAAAAAATTAATTATATAGAAAAACAATGTTTTTCTATAAAACCTTGGTTTGCAAGAGCACTTGCGCTGCTTGAAATAAAAAGTGTACAAACAAAACAAAATAAGCGCCCAGTTGATGGCGAATACAAGAGCCAATGTCTCAGAATTTTTTCCCCGTTTGGTGTGATCGTAAAAAAAGCAAATCGTTTACTTTTCTTTTGGTACTATTCAATTTTACTTTATTTCCATGTTGTTTTATGGATTTAGAGTACATGCCATCTTGATTACGACATGGTTCAGGTCTCATCTGCAGCCAATAACTGACCAAATCTTCATTTATAGTCCACAGAGCAGCATCTGTTTGTGGCACGTTTCCAACAGATTGATTCTCTTGTTTTAATGGTAGATCTATGGTAGTTTCAGATTTAGGCATATCAATGATATCATTGCTGAAATCAAGGGTGTCTGTTGTTGGCATTGGTACTGACACTGCTGAGCGGCCTAAGCCTGAACTGCATCCAGCTTCTGACGCTGAGTCGACACCATCTATAAATTGCGGTACTTCTCGTGTTTTTAATGCCAGAAATTTATCAATACTTCCACGTTGCTGTTTGCCTACCTCTTCAAGTTCGCGTTTTCTTTGACGTTTCTGCCAACCGGACTCAAATTTCTTCATTTTCTTTAGGCCTACTTATTTTATATGTTTAAAAATTAAAATTAAAAAAAGAAATAAGCAGCTACATAAACACTAAATAGTAGATAATAATATTACATGGAACATACACTGTGTCGTCTGTTACCGTACGCATATCTATATTTTATTTGGTGATGCGGTCGATCCGCGCATAAATTGATTACGTCATACGTCATCATTACAGTACACAATTAATTAGTACGTCATCATTATAGTAGTAGTACTGTCAGTAGAAGGCCTGTTTTTATAATGCCACCAAATTTTATATGCAATGCTTGTTTTAGAAATTAAACATTTTAAATAAGCCGGACTGTGACTTATATAAACAAATTCGATCAGATAATCGGATTTCTCAATGTTTTTAATATTTTTACCCCCGAAAGAAGGCCTGGCGCAAGTGCGCCAGTTGCGCCATAGTTAATCTGGCACTGTCTTCGGGGCTCTAGAGTTACGATTGGCACAAGGTGCAATTATAGCTTGCTACGGCCCTGGTTGGTATCATACATGACCGTTAGTCATACGCCATTTTGTCATATGTTTTTTGTCAAGTGATCTCCTATCCAGCTACCGCGAACAAAATATGTCAAATGTGCAATGTACAGAGTGTCAGTTTCACGTGGTACTTGGCATGCAAGACGTTTGACACCAATACCATGGAAAATCATTTAATGCACAGGCATGATGATAAATTGGAATTCGTGACCTTGAAATGCGCTGCATCGCTATGTAAAGTTTCGAGCGACCTCTCAAAGAACCACTAAGCAAGAAATCGCGCAACTGTTGTGCGCAGGTAATTCGGCATTAAGAGGAGGCTATTGGAATCGGCGAATCTGAGGTCGTGTGAACTTGTGGTCGTGTGGACCTATGGTCATGTGAATCTGTGGTCGTGTGGACCTATGGTCATGTGAATCTGTGGTCGTGTGGACCTATGGTCATGTGAATTAGAGGTCTGCGGGTAGAGCGTTTTTGTTACCCGACCCGTACCCGTACCCGTAACACAGAACAGTTACTGTTACCCGTACCCGTACCCGACCCGTACTCAAAATTACTACCCGATCCGACCCGTACCCGCGGGTATACCCGTACCCGTACCGTACCCGCCACGTTATTAATTCGCCTTCCCATATAGTTCCAGACTCCCAGTACCTACCAGGCCAATAGGCTCAATGGCTATCAACACGGCAGTTTGAAACAAAATACCGCTAATTGAGTAGTTTGAGTATTTCTCAGAGGTAAAGGGATGACAGGCTTTGAAATATGCCCAGCCTTGACTGATGGACTGGACAGTAAATCACGCGGCGACGTTAGTGACCTCTGTCGGGACTGAAACTCAGATCAGATATATGTAAAAGCACTACGATCGTGTTAATGGAAACAAGCCACTTTGTAACTGTAATTTGAGCATCTTTAATGAATGTCAAGTTCACTCAGGCGCACGGACATAGGTCAACACAAGCATATAGTACTTAGAGAGGATGACACCAGTTATAGCAAGCAAGTCTTTGAAGATGCAAGACTCACTATAACGTATAACCTCAAAATTTCAATTTGGTACGGGTAAAACCGGGTATACCCGTACCCGTAATGCTCTAACACGTACCGGACCCGACCCGTGAAAAGCCGACCCGACCCGTACCCGACCCGCGAGTACGGGTGGGGTACGGGTAAACCCGCGGGTACGGGTATACCCGCAGACCCCTAATGTGAATCTGTGGTCGTGTGGACCAATGATCATGTGAATCTGTGGTCGTGTGGACCTATGATCATGTGAATCTGTGGTCGTGTGGACCTATGGTCATGTGAATCTGTGGTCGTGTGGACCTATGGTCATGTGAATCTGTGGTCGTGTGGACCTATGGTCATGTGAATCTGTGGTTGTGTGGACCTATCGTCATGTGAATCTGTGGTCGTGTGGACCTATGGTCATGTGAATCTGTGGTCGTGTGGACCTATCGTCATGTGAATCTGTGGTCGTGTGGACCTATGGGGCCGTCCATAAATGACGTCACGCTATTTTGGCCGATTTTTGACCCCCCTCCCCCTTGTCACACTTCGTCACAAAAAGTCACACCCCTGAAAAATGACGTCACAAAGCTCTGACCCCCCCTAAAACCAAATTTCCACTTGATAATAAAACATGTTTCAACTCCCATTTATTGTCATTGTAATAAGTAATTAAAAATCTGATGGTGAAAAATATTTAAATAATTAGAAAATTATTAATAATGATGCCCGTATACATTAAAATAATCAAAAATTGTGAAAATTTTAATACTCAAAATTAGTGCTGTTATTTTAAACTAAAAATGTTGTTAATTGTTAAATTTAATTACACAGACCTGATGTGACGTCACACTTCGCTGACCCCCCTCCCCCATGTCACACATCGTCACAAATTTCCGAACTCCCTCCACCCCTAGGTGCGTGACGTAATTTATGGACGGTCCCTATGGTCATGTGAATCTGTGGTCGTGTGGACCTATGGTCATGTGAATCTGTGGTCGTGTGGACCTATGGTCGTGTGAATCTGTGGTCGTGTGGACCTATGGTCGTGTGAATCTGTGGTCGTGTGGACCTATGGTCATGTGAATCTGTGGTCGTGTGGACCTATGGTCGTGTGAATCTGTGGTCGTGTGGACCTATGGTCATGTGAATCTGTGGTCGTGTGGACCTATGGTCGTGTGAATCTGTGGTCGTGTGAATCTGTGGTCATGTGAATCTGTGGTCGTGTGTGGTCGTGTGAATCTGTGGTCGTGTGGACCTATGGTCGTGTGAATCTGTGGTCGTGTGGACCTATGGTCGTGTGAATCTGTGGTCGTGTGAATCTATGGTCATGTGAATCTGTGGTCGTGTGGACCTATGGTCGTGTGAATCTGTGGTCGTGTGAATCTGTGGTCATGTGAATCGTGAGGTGAGGTGAGGTCGTGTGAATCTGTGGTCGTGTGGACCTATGGTCATGTGAATCTGTGGTCGTGTGGACCTATGGTCATGTGAATCTGTGGTCGTGTGGACCTATGGTCGTGTGAATCTGTGGTCGTGTGGACCTATGGTCGTGTGAATCTGTGGTCGGATGTGAATCTGTGGTCATGTGAATCTGTGGTCGTGTGGACCTATGGTCGTGTGAATCTGTGGTCGTGTGGACCTATGGTCGTGTGAATCTGTGGTCGTGTGAATCTGTGGTCATGTGAATCGTGAGGTGAGGTGGTCGTGTGAATCTGTGGTCGTGTGGACCTATGGTCATGTGAATCTGTGGTCGTGTGGACCTATGGTCATGTGAATCTGTGGTCGTGTGGACCTATGGTCGTGTGAATCTGTGGTCGTGTGGACCTATGGTCATGTGAATCTGTGGTCGTGTGGACCTATGGTCATGTGAATCTGTGGTCGTGTGGACCTATGGTCATGTGAATCTGTGGTCGTGTGGACCTATGGTCGTGTGAATCTGTGGTCGTGTGAATCTGTGGTCATGTGAATCGTGAGGTGAGGTGAGGTCGTGTGAATCTGTGGTCGTGTGGACCTATGGTCGTGTGAATCTGTGGTCGTGTGGACCTATGGTCATGTGAATCTGTGGTCGTGTGGACCTATGGTCGTGTGAATCTGTGGTCGTGTGGACCTATGGTCGTGTGAATCTGTGGTCGTGTGAGTCTGTGGTCATGTGAATCGTGAGGTGAGGTGAGGTCGTGTGAATCTGTGGTCGTGTGGACCTATGGTCGTGTGAATCTGTGGTCGTGTGGACCTATGGTCATGTGAATCTGTGGTCGTGTGGACCTATGGTCGTGTGAATCTGTGGTCGTGTGGACCTATGGTCATGTGAATCTGTGGTCGTGTGGACCTATGGTCATGTGAATCTGTGGTCGTGTGGACCTATGGTCATGTGAATCTGTGGTCGTGTGGACCTATGGTCGTGTGAATCTGTGGTCGTGTGAATCTGTGGTCATGTGAATCGTGAGGTGAGGTGAGGTCGTGTGAATCTGGTCGTTCGAAGTTTTTTCAAATTCCTAAGTCTCTCCATCCATCAATAAATATAATGCCTTATACTTATTTTGTAATCGTAATCTCAAAACATTTATGAAGCGCTTCTTTGAAGTTAAGCGCTGAACACTTTATGCAGCGCTAGAAATTTTCGAGCTGACCATTTATTTATTGAATATTCATGCATATGCATGTATGCATGTATGCATGTATGCATGTATGCATGTATGCATGTATGCATGTATGCATGTATGCATGTATGCATGTATGCATGTATGCATGTATGCATGTATGCATGTATGCATGTATGCATGCATGCATGCATGCATGCATGCATGCATTCATGCATGCATGTATGCATGTATGTATGTATGTATGTATGTATGTATGTATGTATGTATGTATGTATGTATGTATGTATGTATGTATGTATGTATGCATGCATGCATGCATGCATGCATGCACATGCATGCATGCATGTATGTATGTATGTATGTATGTATGTATGTATGTATGTATGTATGTATGTATGTATGTATGTATGTATGTATGTATGTATGTATGCCTGTATGTGCTATGAATGCGTGTATGTACGTATGTTTAATTGAATAAGGAATATAATGTTTGTACCCAAGCACGAATGCATGTAAGCATGTGTGCATACATATGCATTGTATGTATACACGGAGCAGTTGGCTATTCATGTGGCGCCTTTTAGAATCTAACAAAGGCGATAAACCATAAGAGGTCATGGTCATGGCTATAGGGTTAATGATATGCCTTAAGGCAGTGCTGTCCAACCTTTTTGACCCCGCGGGCCACCAAAGAAGTAATTTTTGAAGCCGAGGGCCGCACCAGTCAACTCAAAAGCAGCGACTAAAATTTATTGAAAATTATTAACTGTATTATAATTAATTAATTAATTCATTCATTCATTCATTCATTCATTCATTCAGAGCATTTATATAGCGCCCCTTCAAGAAACTACTCAGGAGCGCTCCCGGCCCAGCCACGACTAAAGAAAAAAGACTTGAGGGACTTGTAGAACCCTGTCAGATGGCTTAAAAGTAAAAAACGGAGCTTAAGTGGTAGGTCATTCCAAATGGAAGGGCCAACAACCGAGAAAGCACGGCGCTGCCTAATAACCAAGCGAGTCCGTGGAACAAGGAACTCACCCCTCGTCGCAGAGCGAAGCACCCGACGCGCTGGAACATCAGACACTGGGCGGCAAAGATCACGCAAGTAAGATGGAGCGCAGCCAAGAACACAACGAGAAACAAGAGCAGCAATGCGATATGAGATACGCTGAGACACAGACAGCCAATGCAACACATCACGCATGTATGCAGAGACAGGAGAGTACTTAGGAAGCCGTCCAATAAGCCGAGCAGCCGAGCGTAGAACTCGATCTAGTCGCCCCAAAACACCAAGGGGAAGGCCAACAAGTAGTGAGGAACAGTGGTCAATTCGACTAGTAACAAAGGCATGAACAAGGACTACAACTGCATCATGAGAGAGAGAGCGTAGTTATCATAATGAATGCGTCTTGGGAACTGGATTTTGTGTACAAATTGTCAAATGATAAGCCAAGTTACGAACGAATAGCTATGCAAGTAGGCTAGGCTTCCTAAGTACTCTCCTGTCTCTGCATACATGCGTGATGTGTTGCATTGGCTGTCTGTGTCTCAGCGTATCTCATATCGCATTGCTGCTCTTGTTTCTCGTTGTGTTCTTGGCTGCGCTCCATAGCTATGCAAGTAGGCAAGTAAGATTGTCTTTTACTTCATTTTAACAGAAATTGCAAATATTTAGCTAGCTTTGGCGGGCCACTTAGAATCTGCCGGCGGGCCGCATGCGGCCCGCGGGCCGCGGGTTGGACAGCACTGCCTTAAGGTATCAACGAAGAAGGGTCAAAGTTAAGTCGTCAATAAAACAACGTGACATCTGAACCCTGAATCGAACCAATTAGGCCTACGCTAGTATCGTCCGATAGGCCGGGTCTAAACAAACATCAGGTGCAGTTAGAGGGGGTTGTGTGTTCTCGGGGCACCAGATAAACCCTTCAGTCTCAAACTATCTGGGTCGGGTTAAAGGTCGGTTAGGTGGCAGTTGTGTTGAACCAGTTGGACTCGCGCCACACCAAGTCATGCAGCGTATCAAATGATTACATTTCATTTCCATTCTACAATTTACATTACCCCAGAGTTTTAGTTGTCGAAAAGAGCTGGTGGTTTAAAATTTTACAGATCACCAAATTAAACAAAGGCAGGCCAAAATCTAAATGTTGTTAATGCATTGCAAACGAAAAAACTGACGACTTATCAGATTATTTTAGTTCCCTAGCCCTAGGGGTGCAACCAGGAAAAATTCGGAAGGGGTTTAAGCTTTCGGGAGGGGTCCATTGGAAATGGTCAAAGAAGTTAATTTTTTTTTATTTCGCATATAATTGCATAGAAAAAAATCGGGAATTTATTTGGGGGGTTGAACCCGTAAAACCCCCTAAATACGCCCATGCCTAGCTCTTTGTATCTTTTCAGTTACTTAACTGCGTGGGTTAGAAGAGCAATTCCCTTAGCTCAGAGGGTTTGACTGAAACTTAAACACCGCATTGCCTACAACCAGCATAGCATTAGATTCATTTTCACAAAGAGAACAATTCCGCATCACGTTAGGTTATGTAATATGTAATGTATTAAACTACTTGCCACTAACATAAGTAGCATAACATTGTATCAACTTCTTTCAACTTCGCATCTACCGTTTTCGGGCAGTGCCAGTCCAAAGCCGGTATAACGGAGGAGGGCAACGTTAATCAACCTTTAACGATACAGCCCCGTTACACAGTAACTGCACTGGCTTCTTACAAACAAGTGCCCATAGGTCTAAGTTATCGTTCCACTGCAGTAGGCTACCCTATCCCGAACTGGCAAACTGGGGTATTTTAATTAGTCTGCAGACAGCTAACGTACTAGAGGCGAGTCTTAACATGAAGGACGCTCTTACATAAAGTGTACATTTTGCGCTCCTCTTACCCTGAACCCGCTTAATTTCAAACATGAAAACGGCGACGCTCCACTTTGTTTACAAATTTGTTGCGAGTTTGGTTGTTGTTTTGCAACAGTCTAGTCGTAAATGACATTTTAAGGTCCCTTGCACGGACCTATAGGATGTCAAATCGTCGCATGAGAAGTAGACTGTTCTATGCGCACTTTTGGTGAAACGGAGAAAATCGAAAAAGAAAGTTTAGTGACTTAGAATTTAGTACTGAAAACTCTTTGGTGGGACAAAATAGAGAAAGAATGTTTAGAAAACATTTATGTGGACATCTAGCAATTTTAAGCAATCACGACTGCATTAGAATGTGAAGACCGGTGCAGTTTGCATGAAGAACAGTCGTCTCCAACCAGCAGTTCTGATGATGAGCAGTCGTTTTCGGGAGATGCGGCAAATGGCTATAAATCGATTACAGGAAATAGGTTAGGGTTACAATTAAAGGGTTATGGTGAGGGTTAGGGTCATTACTAACCCTAAGATGTCTCGTCGCTGTTGCAATTGTGCCACGGAAAATGACCAGTAGGCTGACCAGCACTGTAGGTAATTACGACCAAAAGGACATCTATATAGCACTTATCACTCTGTCCGAATAATATGCTACTGCTAAGACGCGATATATATGAAACTACATTGTTACATGTTTTGTTTATCTACAATGTACCACTGAAAATGATAGGCTACATAACTGATAAATTCACATGTATGTGAATACTTCGCATACCCGAGTATTTGTAATTAGTTTTATTGTTATGTTACACATATACAAGTGTCTGCAGTGTCTCCTTGTTTTAATTTTAAGTTACAACAATTAAAAAATTGGATAGTCAATGCAAAACAGTACAATAGACCTAGGGGTCTGCTAGACCCCCCTCATAGTACTAGAATGACTAGAAAAGTTCAGTCCTCGGAGGGTTAACTTAAAACACAAAAACGGCGACGCCTCATGCCACTTTGTTTACAAATTTGTTGCTACTGTTTTCCAACAATCTAGTCGTAAATGATAATTCAAGGTTCCCTTGAACGGACTATAGGATATAAAATGTCATTTACGACTAACTGTTGCCTATCAGTGGCAAAAAATGGCTGCTAATGGGGTTTAACTAAACATACTTTAACACTTTTACGACAAGCTGCATTGGCTTCCTATTCACTTTTAGTACACTCTTGTTGTTAAAGGGTTAAGGGGCCGTCCATAAATGATGTCACGCACCTAGGGGGAGGGGGTCGAAAATTTGTGACGAGTGTGACATGGGGAGGGTCAGCGAAGTGTGACGTCACATCAGGTCTATGTAATTAAATTTGACAATTAACAAACATTTTAAGTTTAAAATAACGACAATAATTTGAGTATTAAAATTTTCATAAATTTTTGATTATTTTAATGTATACGGGCACCATTATTAATAATTTTCTAATTATTTAAATATTTTTCACCATAATTTTTAAAGACTTATTACAATGACAATAATTGGGATTTTAAACATGTTTTATTATCAAGTGGAAATTTGGTTTAGGGGGTTCAGAGCTTTGTGACGTCATTTTCAGGGTTGTGTGACTTTTTGTGACGAAGTGTAAAGGGGGGGTTCGGCCAAAATAGCGTGACGTCATTTATGGACGGCCCCTAACTTACATCCTATAGGTCTGTGCAAGGGGATCTTAAATGGCGTGGCACCCATTCAAAATGGCAGCGATGGTGAAGGATTTCACCTAATCAATTTGTTGACAAATAAACAGGGTCGAGGCCATTATACGGTCGCTAGAGAAAAAGGAGTACACTTACATTTATAGGCTAGCAGATATGCTTTGCTCTTTGAGTGGCGCTATATAAATGAGTCAGTTACAATTGCAGTTTACAACTGCCTGCTCCCCTATGCCCAAAGCCGGTTTTACAAACATATGTAACATTGCTTCGTAATCGTAATCGTAATAGTAAGCTTAAAACTTCTAAAGCGCCACTCGAAAGGTAAGCGCAGGGCACCAGCTTATTCACGAGCGCTGCGTCGAGTCAGAGAGGTTGTCCAAAGGGTAATCAGATGAAGGTTCGCATAGTGAACGGCCTGTTAGGAATTAGACCAATTCAGAGCATAACAGGTCGCCTTATATCTGTTGTTGTTGTTAAACATGGACTCTGCTATGACTTCATGAAGCCTGCGACAGACTATAACAAGGAGTGGTCCACATATTCAGTTTCAAAGAGCAAACTCAAAATGCGGTTCACTCCTTCGTACACTGCCGACATCTTGTACGAATAACCCACAACAGCCTGGAGCTGCCAAACCTTTTCTCTGGCCCAGATGTCACATGCTTCGTGACGTGAGGGGTGCACTCTGCGACCAGAACAGCTGTGGCGCAGACATAGGGCGCTCTCTTGATCTGAGACAGTTCTCTTCTTTCAGTCTAGCTTCGTTCAAGTTCGAGATTTGGAGTTTTTTATTTCTTATTTATTTATGAAAACGTACGCCACAGGATCCTAAGAAGAACCGTATTCCTGGTTGAACTTACAGAACTGTAACTGAGATTCGAAGTTTATAAGCTTCATTCATAGCTTGGAAGCTCAATTCTAAGTTCGTATTTTACTCTCAAGTTCAGCTCGAAGTGTTTCGGTGTATAGGCGAAATTATTGAGACTCTCAGCAAAATAGTGATATAGTTAACTAGTTGGAGTGTTGCTCATCTCTGAATTCGTACCTTACCTTTGAGTTCAACTTGACGCGTGTAGGTATATAGAGTAATTTGTTGGAGCTCAAAGGAGACAGTGATACATTTCACCTTCTTTGGAGTCTTTCTGATTTTCGTTTTCACGACAATGTCAACTTACGGGTCCTTCGATTACGCGGGGGGTGTGGTGGTCACTGGGCCAGAGACCCCTCCAGCCGCTATTCGACCCCTTCCATGGACTCCCTTCCGAGAGAAGGGAGCTACCAGGTAAGTCCGAAGTTACCTTGATCAAAGTAGGTTTATCTGTGGTGCGCGCATGGGCGTATTTATGGGGTTATGGGTTCAACCCCCCCCCACACAATGCATTATGTATTAAAAACCAAAAATGTAGAAAAATACGACCATTTCCAATGGAAACCCCGAAAACTTGAAACCCCTCCGAAATTTTTTCCTAGCTACGCCCCTGGGTACGCGAGTGGTATTCGTGTTGGACTATCCACCCAGAATTTGGGTTCAACTGCCAGTCGAAGTAGATAGACGTTAGGAAATTTCCTATCGTAATGTCACCAGCCGTACACTGTCGGTGCTAAATTCAGACGACGAGGAAGATGTCTAAAGACAAGACATCATTTGCTGAGGCCACAATTATATATTAGTGTGGGAGGAATACTTTAATCAATCGCTTTTGTTCTTAATGTCTTCCAGTGAACGGTTTCTTTGTACACAGCTGAACTGTGTAAGGGGCATTGTCAAATTTCAATTGTATTGTATTGTGTATTGTTCTGTTCTGCATTGTATTATTGTATTTTACTTAAATGAAACTGAATTCGATTGAATTATATCGTACTGCGTCTCATTGTATGGCACTGTATTGTGTGGCACTGTATTGTCTAGTATTCAGGGCCGCATTAAGGCTAGTGCGGGCCCGGGTGCTATGGTTACCTTCCAAGACCCCCTCTGTCAATCACCGTGAATAACAAGCACATTAAAACAATTCTTCACTTCCGCAAATGCGGGTCCCTCAAAACTGCGGGCCTGGGTGCTGCAGCACCATTAGCACCGTTCTTAATGCGGGCCTGCTAGTATTGTATTGTATTAGGAAGATGCATTGTACACCATTGCATTGCATTGTATCGAATTTTATGTATTGTCTTGCATTGTATTGGGTTGTATTATTTGTATTTTATTTCATTGAACAGATGTCTTGTACAACATTGCATTGCATTGTATTAATAATATGTATAATTGTATTGTATTTTGGGGTAATTAAAAAGCAGCGATCTGCTTCACGTCAATTTAAAGACTGTTCCGCTGTTGCGTTTCAGCGTTCCACTGTTCCACAACGGAGGAACCGGTGGAACACTGGTCAGCTCAGGCGGAACGAAGCTCGTCTTCAGGGACGTCTGCGTCACCATTGACCAGACGCAGATCCTCCGGAACGTATCAGGAGTGGCAAGGAGTGGCGAAATACTCGCAATTCTTGGACCAAGCGGTAGGCTACACAGTATTCCTCTTATAATAAAGCTTTAGTAACAATACACATCAAGCATGTGGTACGAGATGATGATAACCACAGCGACAACGATGATGATGATTATGATGATGCAAATTATTATTGTTGTTGCTGTTCAGTTTCAGGTGGGTTAGTGGCCGAGTTCACAAACCATTGGTTGGTTGGCTATAGTTGCTGTTTAACGACACTGCGCCATAACAAAGATAATTAGCGTCGCCCTCCTCCTTTCTCCAGGCTTGGGACTGGCACTGCCAGAGTACGAGCAGTGGCGGAGTTTCCATGTGATTTTGGCTTTTCCTGATCCAACGAACATTTTACATCAACTGTCTATTTTGAAAAGCGAGCGTTTGACTAGCATTATTAAAAATCTTAGTTGTTCATCAAAGAATCTGCTTACCTTGTTGTTACTTGTTCATATACAGTTACATCGAACTCTATCTCACCGCCCCCTCCCCCCCGTAGTATTTAAAATTAGTCCATATTCCTCAGTCTTGTCACTGTTTAGCAAGGTCATTAAGCATCTTTGGTCTACATAGGTCTACCTAAAACCAGAAACATCCGGCCGGGATGAATGAACTTCTTGAAGGCAGGACTTTATTTTGGAATTCCCTTCCTATTATAGACCTATCTGCTCAATCCCTGTTCATTTCGTTCTCAACTGAAGCCAGATCTTTTCAAATTGCTTATAACGACACAGGCTGTCTCTCTATCTCTATCTCTACGGACTGATCTTCTGGATGTTGACCTGATTACGCCATAATTTTGTTTATTATTGTCATATAAAAGTTTTTGAAGCGCAAGTTTTATTACTAAATACACCGCATATATGCGCTAATATGCGCACATACGCTATAGTTGATACCTTACATATTATCCTTTAAGCACCAACGCAATAGAAGTTGCTTATTAATAAATGACAGTATTGAAGAAGTACTTTGTCAGTGCCAGTCTCAAGCATAGAGAAATGAGGGCGACGCTAATGATCTTTGTTATCACAGACAGTGTCGTTAAACTGAAACTACTACTATAATAGGACCTGGTGTACCTTCGTCAAAGGCCGTTAACGTCACTACAGTACCTTGGGGGGCCCGATAGCGCATTGGATAACAACTGGCGTAAAGAGCGAGAGGTACCGAGTTCGAGTCCCGTAGGGTGGATATGCTTTGTAGGCTGCTATTAGCGCCGTGTATTGAAGGCTGTCTGTTCTGTTAGTATAGTTAAGATTTATGTCTTCTGTCATTTGCGTTCTTGTGAATTGTTTCAATTGCATAATTGTAAACTGTACCGGTTGCGATGTGTCAACCGGAATGTTTCAATAAAGGAAGATTATTATTATTATTATTATTATTATTATTATTATTATTAAACATGTTTTTAGCAATAAAGCGATAAATGATGATTTTTATAGTCTCTGAAACAGCATATGAAAGGTGTCTAAGCAGAATCTCACTGTTCAAATCTTGCGGCTGACAAGACCGCTAACGTTTACCTAACAAAACCTTATAGAACTATATTTGATGGATGGATTTTATCCAACAGCTTAGCGACATCTTGTGGGATGTAAGGCGTTGACGTCCACAGGAAGAAATTTTTTAACCTGGCGATTTTTATTATTAGGCTATTCCAAGCGATTAAGGCTAGTTGCTGTTTAACGACACTATGTCGTAAAAATGGTTAGCGTCGCCCTCCTCCTTTCTTCAGGCTTGGGTCTTGCACTACCACAGGTAGGCCTGTATTATACAAGGCATCACTTTATGAGAGATATTGTTGCTTATTGGTGTTTGAGAAGCACCCGTGGCAAGACGTGAGAAATATAAACGACGGTGGCGATTCAGGGTTTATATAGTTGAGAATTATTCTGCTTTAAAGGTGTCCACTGTGTAAACGACTGATAGGTCCGTTCACTTCGAACTTTGCCTTCATCTTATATTCTTGTCGACACTGGAAAACTTAATTAACGTTTTAACGCAAGCGACACGCGCTCACACACACACACACACACACACACGCACACGCACACGCACACGCACACGCACACACTCATGCACAGTGATATTATTTCTTACGACCGCCAAGGCAGTTGATGACCACCTTGCCTTGCTGTCATGCTATTAATTAACCTAATAATGGGACAGTTAGTGTAATGGTCAGTTTCACTAGCATACGGGTCGTAACGAAAATGATTGAGGTGGCCACCTTCCTAAGCATATTACTAGGCCTATTACATAATACTGAATATGTATTAATATTAGGGCTGAGCATTTAACTCGTTATTAACGCGATTAATGCGTTAATTAATTAACGCGATTAAATTTTTTAACGCAGTTAACGCGATTGTCACTGCGCCCAATTATTTTTAGAAATGCGCTAAAACAATTCTTGATAAAACAGCTTAGTTTAAACTTTAAAGTAAAAACTAAAAAGTTAAAACAAGTAGTAGGCCTAGAAGCATGTTTGCTTTTTGTTTATTGTCTGCAAGCAATTACTGTATATATAGCGCATATTCAACGTAACTACTCAGGGTCGGTAGAGTAGTTTTACTTGTTATCTATTGTGACATGCGTTAAAAATTAATCGCGTTATTAAAAATTTTAATCGTGCGATTAATTTCGAATAAATTTTTAATCGTTGCCCACCCCTAATTAATATTGATAACTTTGTACTAACAGTCCATGCTAATAGGCTAATGCTCGGCAGTGTCAGTACCAAGCGTGTAAACGAGGAGGGCGACGTCAAAGGCCCTGTTAACTACAAGATGTCGCTAAGCATTGGAACTGCTAAAACTATTTTACTATTGAATATTATTGTTATTAAATCGTTAAAAAGGAGCTGGGAAGTCGACGCTGCTGAACGTTTTGACCGGACGTCTTGTGGCAGCATCTGGACGCGTAACTCTGGATGGACAGGAAGTTACTCGACCTCTACGTCGAAGGATCTCCTACGTCCATCAACAGGATGTCTTCTACCCCGGACTCACCCTCAGGGAAACCCTGACGGTAGGTGGACGCATGTTATACCCCGGTTTCGGTCTCACTCCTCTAAGTATAGGCTCATCTCAAGATGGGCGCTGGTTGGCCTAAAGCTAGCTGTTGGAGTTTATAAATAACAAATATAAAATAAAAATAAGATAGAAATATATTTAAGTAAATTATGTGCTTTAACAGACTAAGGAGTCCCCTCTGGCTGGCTCTCGCATACGCTTAGAGCTAAAGTTACGGAGTCCTTTCTCTGTTATTGTACCATAAAGTGCCTTCAAAGTGAATTCAAATTTTAAAAAGGTAGTGTAGACCCAATGTTTGACCTCGTCTAAACTACATATCCACGGCATCCATAGAACAGGTTCACGGCATCCTTGTATTCCGCGGCACCCAGGTTGAGAACCACTGGTCTAGTGATCCGCGTGTAGGACTATCAACTCAGAGGTCTGGGGTTCAAATCCGCGCCTGGGTAGAAATCTTTTCAAGATTTTGCTCCACCTGCGTCCCCTGTTAGTTGGAAGTTCAGATGGCAAAGGAGAGGGTGTCCACCCGCCTCCACATGCCGAGGCCAAGAAAACTGAAATCGCTAACACTTCATACCCATAACTGCCCCTCAGTCGCGGATGTATAGATCCAAGTTTTAACGACACCTTTGACAACAAAGGCCGTTGACGTCGACAGAAATTATTTTGGCTTAACACAGTCTGATTTCCTTGACCCAAAATACAGCTTTTTAAAACAACCTTTTCGTTCTCGTTTTATTTATTCGCCAGTGGGCTTTCACGATCGCTAGAGACTTTTTCTCGTGATAATTCGGTGCGCCATAGGTTCATGCCTTGTGCATTATACAACATATATTTGCCTGCTTTCTACCAACTGCTCAAGTCCTTTCTGTTTGGCCGTGGCTGGGCTGGGAGCGCCTCTAAGTAGGTTTCTTGAAGAGGCGCTATATAAATATCCGGAATGAATGAATGAATGAATGAACAGCGCTATAGAAGTTGCTAATCAATGATGATGATGATGACGATGACGATGAGTTATATTTGTCTGTAACCAGTTCACAGCGATGTTACGTCTTCCGGATTCGATGTCACGTGAACAGAAAATGGAACGAATTCAAGAAGTGGTTGATCTTCTGGAGCTAAACAAATGCATCGGAACAAGTACGTATAATTCAGAACTTCGATCAACTATCAATCGTCAAAACCAAGGAATCTATATTAAAGGAATGGTTACTCGTGAAAATACGGTGTACTTCCGGTTTAAGGCTACGAGCCTGGCGCCACCTGGCGATGCGGGTATAAGAAGGGTCTATGGACATAAAAAAGCATGGACGACCCGATGTGTTGTTCAGCGATTAATTGCACGAATTTGAGGAAAACAAATCAGGATTATTTTTCTTTCAGTTTCTAAGGAACAAAGAAAGGTAAATAATAATAAATATAAAGATATTTTTAATGACTTTAAGTTAAATAATCTAAACTACGGAGATAGGCGTTGAGCATGGCAAACACTAGGTTCTACACCTTTGTCGCTAGGTGGCGAGGCTCCATGGGCCGCCATTTTATGTCCAACGCGCTTACATAAAGAGATTCCAGTCCTGTGTATAATTGCGTCAAAACGCAACGGTAATAAATATCCAAGGAATCCATATAATAGAGGTATGGTAACCCGTTGGAATAATTGTAATCCGGTTGCTCTCTGATCCTCAGATGTCGCCCCGCTCAACTTTGTGCTTCGTGTTAATTACGATGTTTTCATTCTGCACAGACATTTTTTACTTAGAGATTGCCTTCATAAATATAATTAAAAGAAGAATAGGAGTCCCTTAAGCTAGCCTGAGACGCAGCCATGGGTGTGTAGTGTTAGCGACTTCATTTTCTTAGCCTCTGCATATGAGGGTTGGTGACCAGTCCTCTCCCTCGCCGTCTCATCTTCCCACCGACAGTGTACGGCCATTGTAGCTGAGTTGGCTAGAGTGGAGGGGTGCAGGTGGAGCAGAAATAGACTTATCGAAGCAAAATTCTGCTTCGGTGGGGATTTGAACCCCCGATCTCTCGATTGATAGTCCAGTATGATAACCACCAGACTATCATGCACCCCTAAATATTACTAGACCTTGCTGAATGCATGTTTAATGTAAACAAGACACGATATTTTCCTGACTTCGAGTATAGCCCAATAACTAATTAGACACCGTTAATTAAGGAATTACCCAGTCCTGAGTATTCTAGGTTCCTGCTAAAATATATAATGATTGATTAGACAATATAAAATAAATTAATTGATGGCAACTGAGTGTTAGTGGATGCAGAAGGTCTGAACAGATAAGAGAGGGCTTTACCCCCAACAAATAAAAATCGGGGTATAATTACGACGTAGGTAGGCTACCTAAAAACAGGCTTTGATTTTCGGCTATAATATTTATCAATACAGTCTATTAATGCGGTATTACTAACGGAAATACTACATTTAATGAAAGCTATGCTTAGACACCTTTAAATATTTTCTTTCCGACGTTATATATTATATCGGTCATTGTTTTTGAAACACTCGTTGAAGAGAAAAATCAAGTGTGAACGGCTTGTGATGTCATAAGATATCGTCAAACTTTTGGATATATCCGAAGGCTAGTCTGCCGGGATTAGCTATAATAGTAACTCGTATCGCCAGTCTCAAGCCTGGAAAAAGGAGGAGGGCGACGCTAATCATCTTTGTTGTGACACAGAAACTACCCAGTCATTCGCTAATGTTACACATTACCAAGACCGTATAACCGATCAACGGTAACGCAAGGTAGACATCAAAGGCACTGGAAGTCACAATATATCGTTTAATAAAACAATAAAACATACTTGTTAAGAAATTTCTTGACTCCAATAGTACATTTGTAAACATTTTCGTTCTAAGGTAGGTATTCCTTTTGGCGTTGAATTGCGAAATGCTAATCACAGTAAAGCATTTTTAAAGTAAAGTTTTTATCCTTTTTTTCTTCAAAGTAGATCGACGTCAAAGCTGCTGGCAGTCGTTATAATTACGTGGTTAAAAACCCGTCATTACAACTAAAAGATTTGCATTTGTTTAGACACCTTTAAATCTGAAATATTCAACGCTTTTATACCTCTCATTATCTAATTCAACAGATCAAATAGAGCAATTTTTATTATTATATCGGGTTACAGGTCTACGGTAGTAGTTCGATTTAAATGGCTTTGGCAGCCACAAGATAGGCCTACTTCGGTACCCGGTACAGAGGTTCTTTCTCGGAGTTTTTTCTTAGATTTAAAATAATGCAGTAGTAGCCTCCGTTGTTTAACGACATCTTGTGACTGTCAGACTCGTCAACTTCACAATTACCATCGTTAGTTACTGGTCATGACAAATATGGCGAGCGTCGCCCTCCTCCTTTATCCAGACTTGGACTGGCACTACCACAGTGCGGACAGTGGCGGAGTTCCCAATTACCACTTCTTATTATTCCAAGGTTTAACGTCGTCTTATGACATCAAGGGCCAATTATCAGATATATATAATTATATCACCATCTGAGTCAGAGTTTAACGACATCTTTTGGCAACAGATTTTATTCTGAACAGTTCTCAACGTTCGCATGGCATAAAACAGCTCAATAATTTATACTTAATTCCGATCTGTTACAAACCTACTAATTCAATTATAGCTTTGGACGCATTTTTAAAATATATAGCACTGGATGGAAACGTTTTAAAGGTGTCTAAAATAGCATTACATAACGCAATGTTTAACGACATCTTGCAGCTGCCAAGACTTTTAGCTTAACATTAACCCGTTTGATGACGTCTATTTAATGACTCCGTCATGTTAAAGATGGTTGGCATATTAATATTTATATTAAACACTAGGCACTATTCAATCACCAGTAACGTTGTTGTTGTTGCCAGGGTCCAGGGTCTGGAAAAGTTAGCGTCACGCGGTCCATGCGGCCATAAATCGCTGGACACTGTTTCATGAATTTTAAACATATTATCTCCCTTGGCCTGGCTGTAACATTAATTTAGACTCTTATGAAAGGTAGAACTAAAACTTCAATTGGACACCGTTAAAGTATTTTCAATCCAAGGTATTTAATACCTCCTCTATCACATCTAGTCATCTAACTCCGCCACTGTTTGCTTTCTGACAGTGCCAGTCCCAAGCCTGGATAAAGGAGGAGGGCGACGCTAATGGTCTTTGTTACCACACAGCTAGTCGTTAAACAGAAAAACCACCACCCATCTAGTCATCTGTGAAGAGATGGTAATATGCCAAAAAAATAATCTTTGTCGGCGGAAACGGCCTAAGTTGTCATAAGCTGCAGTTAAACTGTGGGTCCACATCTAATCATCTAGCAATCTAGCCTGAGGAGAGCGACGTTAATCATCTCTAAGATGACAGTGTCATTAAACAGTAACTAATTAGCTAATTAGCCAATCTCAGTTAACTAGTATCGACTAATGTTTATTATTATCAATAGCTCAGGTAAGATTGACGTCAACGGCCCTGGCAGCCATAATCGCTCTAAAAGTAACTGTAACCAACCCATTTGCAAGAGTGTTCAATTAATATATATAGCGTTAGATTAAACCTTTTTAAGGTGTCTAAGCTAGCATCACGGAAGTTACAAAAATATGCAACGACTGGATCGGTTGGTTAGTTGCTGCTTAGCGACACTGTGTCATAAAAAGATGATTAGCGTCACCCTCCTCCTTTCTCCTGGCTTGGGACTGGCATTAAACAACGGAAACTGCTAATTGCTAAACGTTGTCAAACTTTAAACGTTATCAACAATCTTTGCCGTGATGGTGTCTCTAAATAAAATGCTATCGATCTACTAACTCCGCCAATAGTTTTCGGGTGGTGCCAGCCTTAAGCCTGGATAAAAATGAGGGCAACGTTAATCATCTTTGTTATGACACGGCATCGTTAAACAGCAACCAATCAGAGAAATCTGGTGAATAATTATAAAGACAACGCTGTTCCTTTGATCTTGCTTGAGTAGGCCTACTTGATTATTAATAATTTGATATTAATTAGGCCTATTAATTATTTGATTATTGATCTTTGTTCATTGATCATTGATTATTTGTCGTTTATTATTGATTAGGCTAGTTGTTATTGATTATTAGCTATCGATAATTGCTTATTTGATCATTATTTAATTGTTGATTATTGGATTATTGTTAATTTCAATTTGATTATTTGATTATTGATTGTTTGATTATTGGTAATTGGATTATATTCTTATCCTAGAAATGGGTGGAACCTTTGATGCTGGTCTTTCTGGCGGTGAAAGGAAGCGTGCTACCATCGCCTGTGAACTCATCACGAATCCGAAAATTCTTATACTTGATGTAAGTTGACCATTTTTTGCTGAACATTCGCAAAACTGCTTCACCTCTTGCTATCAGCTCTCGACAGGTCTTTCACTCAAAACTCGAAACACTGCTCAGAAATTCCAGCCTGATTTCTCCTCTTCCCTTTGCCTTTCTCGCCGAATGAACTCGAAACACCATTCACCTTAGCCGTCTGACTGTCTGTCTGCCTGACCCCTTTGGATCTTGAACTTGAATCGAATTTTACCATGCTCCGCCTATCGATTTTGTTTTTGCTAAGCGCCTGTGAACAATGTGGTTCCCTCGATCTCTCTCTCTCTCTTTGAGTGCTGTATAAATCTCAAAATTGCATCTGAGCCTCCACGGCGAAGGTAACGTATGAATTTCAAAAGCAAGTTATAATATATATTATATAACATACTAACAATGACATTGTAATAAACAAACTAAGAAATATATATATAATTATATAATATAGGCTACATATATATATATATATATATATATATATATATATATATATATATATATAGCAATAGAATATAATTACTATAGACTACAACAAGAGAACATAATAATATATAATAATATAAATAAATATAACGTGATATAGTATATTAATAATAATAATCTATAAATATAGTAGTGAAATTAAAACACTAGGCCTAATGTGTTATACATCATATTCTATTAGCTGTAAAAATATATGTATATAGTAAGAGAATATAATGATGGAATATAATAACATATAATATATATCATATTAGGCCTAAATATTATAATAATAATGAAACATTATTAATAGCAAAATAATAACTATAATGCTATTAAATACTACGTGTATTATAATAATTATCTAGGAGCCAACGTCTGGTTTGGATTCAGCGATAGCTTCGAGTCTGATGTCTGCTCTGACTGACTACGCGAAGAAAGCGCAGAAGACGGTCGTCACAACGATACATCAGCCATCCAGTCAGATCTTCCACATGTTCTCCAATGTACTACTACTCACCGATGGACAGGGTATAGCGTCTGTCTGGCTTCCTACCTGTCTGTCTGTCTGGTAGTCTGTGTGCCTGTGACTGTATGTGCCGGTGGCTGTGTGTCTGGCTGTGTCTGTACTTGTGTGTCTTTATGTGTGTGTGTGTCTGTCTGTCTGTCTGTCTGTTTGGTAGTGTGTGCCTCTGTTTGTGTTGGTGTCTGCCTGTCTGTCAGTGTATGTTTGCGTGTCTGGCTGTGTGTGTCTGTCTGTGTGTGTCTGTGTGTGTCTGGTATTCCTGTCTGTGTGCCTCAGTACCAGTGACAGGTGTCTGCCTGACTGACTGTGACTGACTGACTGACTGACTGTTTGACTGACTGACAGTGACTGACTGACAGACTGACTGACTGACTGACTGACTGACTGACTGACTGACTGACTGACTGACTGACTGACTGACTGACTATGTGACTCTCTTTGTGTCTGTCTGACTGACAGTCTGTCTGTCTGGCTGTGTCTGTTTGACAGTCTGTCTGTGTGACTGACAGACTGTCTGACAGTCTGACAGTCTGAGAAGACTGACAAACTGTCTGTCTGACAGCCTGACCTGCCTGCCTGTCTGTCTGCCTGCCTGTCTGCCTGTCTGTCTGCCTGTCTGCCTGTCTAACATCATTATAATTTTATTTGCCTATTGTTACCTTGCTCGCGGTTTTAAATTCAACTTCTATGTCGTACTATGGACCGAGATGTTTATTTCATTCGATAGGTGGCGTACTATGGCCCGAGATGTAAGATCGTCGAACATTTCGCTAAACTGGGTTTACATTGCGATTCGCAATACAATCCAGCCGACTTTGTGCGTAAGTACTCGAATATCATTTAATTTAATTTATTTAATATATCTATTCGTGAATTTATTATTAGTTTGTAGGTTTGTTTTCAATCTGTTTCTTTATATGTTTAATCTTCTTGTTTAGATTAACTGTGTATTTAATGGCTTGTCTCATTTGTGTAGCACGTTTGTTTACTTACTTGTCAATGTGTTTATTTGTTTTTTGTTAGATTACTTTGTTTACTTGCTCTGCGTTCATTTCTTTATTCTTTAATTCCTTTGTTTGTTTAATCGACTTCCACCGCTCGTCTTTCAGCTCTTTTGATCCAAAGTATGACAAAAGTGTCTGATGGTATATGGCGGTGTATGTCTTAGACAAATTGTGCCTTTAATTTCAGTGGAACAGTTGAAGATAGACAAGGAAACGGTGGATAACATCATCGACGCTGCTTTATCCTTAAGGTAAACGATTTAGTCCTTTATAGGCCTACATAAAAGAATTCTCACCATAATTCGAAAAAAAGTCTGGTCTGACCTATTCAAGAATAATACCCTGATCATAATACCCTGATTCATACCCTGATCCAACTAGTCGTACGCCATTCTAAACGGTACCCGAAACTATGTAGTCGCCAAAGCACCATGAGCCGGCTTTAGGTATAGGCGATATAGGCGGCTGCCTAGAGCGGCACTTTTCAAGGGGCGGCAAATTCCGACAAAATACATGATGGACACTTCCGTCAGAAAGATATTATTTATGAGTAGGAGCGGCATTTTCCCCCTCGCCTATTATAGCACAAAATTGAAAACCGTGCTCTTTAATTTCAGTGGAACAGTTGAAGATAAGCAAGGAAACGGCGAATAACATCATCGACGCTGCTTTGGCCTTAAGGTAACGATTTAGTCCTTAGGTAAACGAATTCCCACCCTGATCCAACTACTCTTCCACCATCCAATCTGTCTTGCCCTACACCATGGGTGGGTAACATACGGGCTGCGGGCCGGGTCAGGCCCCTGGGGACCTTTGAACCGCCTGACAGGTCTTTTATATTAGCATTGTAGGCTATATATACCTAGCACTTGGAAAACTTTAATTTGTTTTATGTTGTTTTAAACTGAATAAACTTAAAATGTATGTTTTTATTGTAGTGTAGGATACTACAAATGCACTGTATATAAATAATTAGAAGATCCTCTACATCTGTTTGACAGGGTATTAGAAAATTAAGTTTTTATCATAAAAATTATCTTCATTTACTTTAACGGTTCTTCTGAAATATTTAGTTTGAATAAATTAATATTGTCTCATTTTCTGGGCCAAATGAATCTGCAAAAATTAGCATGCGATTGGCATAGTCTACGGCTCCTGAGCTGCCCTTCAAATCTTAGGGTGACCCTCTGTTAGAAGAAGTTGCCCATGCCTGCCCTTTGAAACCGAGGTCATAATCGCCCTGGCATGTTCCATATATATACGGGAACCTTGAAGGCGTTGCACCCATTCACGTATGGGCAGCGGTGGTGAATGATTTCACCCGATTAATTCATTGAAAATATGAGCAGAGTCGAGGACCTACGGTCGCTAGAGAAAACGTGCAAATATTGAAGATCTATCTCTTCATCTGTTCGCTTGGAAAATGCTCCCCAACCCTGTATAGCGTACTCGTTTCCATTTGTCTTGGTCTCTTGTACCCTTTTCTTGCCTGTTTTCACTTACCCTGTCTTGACTTGTCTTGCTTCATTCGTTCGTTCGTTCATTCGTTCATAGCATTTGTATGGCGCCACTTTAAGATGCAATCAGAGGCTCTTCTGTTCTGTCGCAGGGATGAGGATGATTGGCCGATGGAGTTGAAGGGTAACGGAATGGATCAGCCACGTGATCTGCGTTACGATGCAATTGAAGACACTGAGAACACATCGGAAAAGGAATGAAGGCAGAAATGGGTGGAGGACAGCGAACACAGCCTCACATCTTGACGGTCAGTCGACATCAAGTTCAGCGATTTCGACAGCGTCGAAATCACAATGTATCCAGTGTTTAATCTACTACCCTTGCTGTCCGGGGGGAACTACGCCTCTCGTCGGGGGTATCCAACATATTCGAAAAGTTGACACTTTCTGTACAAAATTTCATCTCTTTAATTTTTCTAAAACTCGATCCTGGGGAAACTTTCCCCAAGAGACGTCTAGATTAAGCACTGCAATGTATCTATGTTATCAGTGGATGTTATTGTCATTATTATTATTATTATTATTATTATTATTATTATTATTATTATTATTGTTATTATAATAGTCATGATTGTTGTTGTTATTATTGTCATTGGTTTTACTGCTATTGTTATTGTTAGTGTTATTGGTAGCATTATTGTTAATGTCACTAGTAGTGTTAGTGTTGTTGGTAGTGTTATAATGTTATAATGTCATTGTATGTGTCATTACACCATAACTATTAGATTACTGCGGGTGGCTCGGTCGCATTATAAACGTGGAGTACAATACAACACAGAATACAACACATCACAATACAACTGGGGCGCGGTGCTTTAGGGGTATGTTCGATGCCTTGCAGCTGGAGGGTTGCGGGTTCGAATCCACCTCAAAGCCGCCGCGTAGGGACCCTGGGCAAGTCCTTCACTCGCAATTGCTCATGCGCTTCGGCGTGAAACTCCGATTCAGCGTTCGCGCAGTAGTCGGGAGCGCCTCTGAATGGACAATCTGGTAGGGGCGCTATAACAAGTGTTCAAATACAAAATACAATATTGCTATTTTTACTCAAAATAATACTCTCACTAGTGTATTACCTACATAGGCCTACATATCCTACTTTTGCCTACTATACCTAGCCTTACATTACGTTACTTTGCATGGCCTTATAATATGATGGCGCTATAGAATTAAAGAAACACAGAATTCGCTTTTTCTGGCCTTAATTATCTTACCTTACCTTACGTCAAACTTTCGTCAAAATTATAGCGCTATAAAATGATTCGAAACTAAACACCCACTTAACAGTACCTAGCTTTACGCTTGTTTCAAAATTCTTGCGCTGCATAACTAACAGAAAAAGCTGGTTGGATTGTTTCTTGCAGATGCGGAAAAGGGCAGACTTCTGGTCGAAGGTCCGGATTCGAATCCAGAGTCTGAGGAGGCTGACCCAGTGACTGCTGATGTTGAGGTAGAATCTTCGTCGGTGCCAAAGTGGCCGACTGGCTTCGTGACACAGTATACGACGTTGACGCGACGAGCGTTCGTGCTGTCCAGGAGTCGATTCCTCTCTCTGACGAACTTCTGCCAGATTTTCTTGATCTCTTTCGTCGCTGGTATGGAGTGGTTCCAACTGCCGAGGACAGAGGACAGAGCCAAGGACAAGCTCGGCCTAGTAAGGGTTCTGGCGGCAATTTCATCTGATCACATAGCCTATGCAATCTAATCCATAATCTAGAACATTGTAAAATTCATAACCAAATCCGTAGCCAAATCCACAATCAAATCCACAATCAAATTCACGATCAAATCCACGATCAAAGCCACAATCACGTCCACAATCAAGTCAAATCCAACCCCATGACTTTTATAGCGCTTCCATATAACGCACAAGGCATCGAACCCCATTGATGGTCGCTTCAGGTGAAACTATATTCCCTGTTATAATCTTATTTGGAGGAGTCCGATCGATATCCGATGTCAGAGAAAGTAAGTAAGTATGTGCCTTTATTGAATCGCCTGAAAACCAGAGTTGTATTGTCTCGAGACACTGTCTCGGTCTCGAGACAGGTTTTTTGATGTCTCGGTCTCGAACCCCACTGTCTCGGTCTCGGTCTCGAGATCATTTCTTGACTTTTGAAAACTGTCTCGAAGCGAAAGTCTTGTCTTTTGAAAACTGTCTCGAAGCGAAAGTCTTGTCTTTTTGAAAACTGTCTCCAAGCCAGTGTGATTCTCCTTACAGATTTTATTTTAGTTATAGTTACAGTTATAGTTAATGGTTTTTTATTTTAGTTATAGGTTTTAGTTATAGTTAGTATTATTTTTTAGTTATAGTTATAGTTATAGTTAATGGATTTTTATTTTAGTTAATTTTAGTTACTACTTAGTTACAATAATTAAGGCTATAAGCAAAATTGTGCGTATTAACATGCTGTTTCACAATTTGCTCAGAGCTTTGAAAGCCTTTGAAGCATGGGTGCATTCAGCTTCACGAATACACGAGTTTCCAAAGTAACTGACAAATTGCATAATACAAATATCGCATTTTCGTTCTCATTTATGTCGAATTGCACATATTGCACTTCTATTTTTATTTTTTTATTAACGAAAATAATGATGAATTTTCGTTATTGTTATTTTCGTTATAGTTATAGTTATAGTTAATGATATTTTTAGCTATAGTTATAGTTATCGTTAATGAAATCATTTTATTTTCGTTAACGAACATTTTCGTTATCGTTATCGTTAACGAGAATCACACTGCTCCAAGCGAAAGTCTTGTTCTCTTGTAGAAGCGGTCTCCAAAGTTCTCGTACAAACTGTATTTTGTTCGGAACTTCGTAGGCTACAGTATTGCCAAACAGACAGGAAGTTTTGAAAAAGCGGTGTTTCTGGTATTAAGATTTAAGAGTATTGAAAAAAGCACTCTTAAGTTTGCGCTTTCAGTCCAAATTTCCAAATATCTTAAAATGTCTCATAAAGAACGTGGACTCGTGAAATTTGCATTCACGCAGTTTGAAATCAATGAAAAACAAAATAAATAGCATACCTTTCGTCGTTTGTGTAAAGCCAACATAAGCGAAACGCTTGGAACATCTATAGTTTCTCAAGGTGAGTGAAGTGACTTATGTCGCTAAATCGCTAATAGGCCTATGGCCCATATGGAATTTTGTTGGTTTATATTTTAGAATCATTTAGAAGATTTCAGAATGGCTGAAATATTTAATTTCTTTATAGTTTATACAATTCAGGTGATCGGCTGATTTCAGTGACCTGACCCTCGTATTAGACATCAAAAGTTGAGAGAAATTGAATTGTTTCGGGACTTGGGTCCAATGTGCATTTCATTAGTTTTGAACTGTCTCGAACTGTCTCGGACCTGGTGTCTCGTCTCGGTCTCGGTCTCGGACCCCACTGTCTCGGTCAGAGGTCTCGGTCTCGAGTTTTATGTCTCGTATAATACAAGTCTGCTGAAAACGCACCAGAAGTGAAGCAACGAATGGCAAACGAACTGATGCAGATGAAGTCTCCGTTAAGTTCTCGTTTGAAAAGACGGTACCTTCGAGATTTTGTAAGTTTTTTTATAAAACTTTTTAGGGACATGCGTTTTAAGCCCGACTAGCCTATTCGACTGGCTTAGAGGAAACTCCGCTACCAGTCTGTTCCGGTAGTTTCAGTCCCGAGCCTGGAAACAGGAGGAGGGCGATGTCGACGGCCTTTGTTGCCACAGAAGAAGAGGAGGAGCAGTTCCGTTTAGACCTGAGCCTGCCATGGGTAGGCCTATGATTGTAGCATCAGTGCTAGAGCTGTACCGATATCGCTTTTTGCCGATTATGCCGATACCGCGTATAGCCGATTATTAAATTGCCGATACCGATACCGCGTATAGCCGATTATTAAACTGCCAATACCCGTTATGAGACAGAATATTTCATTATTTGTTTAGTCAAAATATTCGGTTCTGAAATATAAACCAGTAATCTATCGTCACAACTATAAGGGTGGATGTTTAAATTAAGTTGGGAAGTTGTTAACGATATGTTTTAATGCATAGATAATAAGGGACATAAAACTATAGATGAAAATCGATAAAATAACTTGGAATATGCCATAATTCAAGTAAAATTATTAAATTATAACACAATTTTAACATCGGCACCGATTAACCGATTATTTCTGCCGTTACCCGTTTAGACCGATTGTTCTAATAATCGGCCCGATTACGCGTATGGCCGTTTAATCGGTACAGCTCTAATCAGTGCCTTCATTTTCTTAGCATAATTATGAGAGCGGGTGGCTAGTCCTCTCCCTCGCCGTCTCGTCGTCTCACCGACAGTGCTTATTTATTTTATTGCTTAATCTTGCCTGCTCTGTTTTGTTTTCAGATATTCTACATTATGCTGCAACAGTCTTTCTTCTTCGTGCACAACTCGCTCTACCTGAGTACGTAAATATTGTTAACTTAATTAATAACAGCATAAATGATTAATTAAAAGCAAATAATTAGCAGTAGTGATTAGCAAAAGACACTTACAGCCAACCACTTCTGCGATGCCTGACCGATAACGTTCAGGTTCATCTTGGAATAGGAACGATTTGACTTTTACCTGCCCATCGACTTTGTTTTGACTCAGCACCTGTGAATAATCTGGTTCCCGCGACTTTATAAACCTGTAGATTACGATTACGTTGTTGAGATTAACTTGAAATAGTGCTACATTACATATTGTAGACTTCAACCAAACTGAGTGAAGTAAGACTTCATTGTCTCGTATATCACGATACCTTCTTTTTCGAACACGTAGCATGTCTAGTCGGCTAGACCCCTCCCGGATTCGGACCTGGCACCGAAACCGACCAAAAAACCGACTCCTCACCTGGCAACCACGCGTTACATTACGTTATGTTACGCTATGTTACGTTATGTTATGCTATTTGAGGTTATAAATTACTAGCATTTTTTACCCGGCGTTCGCCCGGGTTTTCCCCAGGCGTAATTTTTAACGGCTGCAAATAAAGGCTACTTACTTACTATATTTGCTGATGGGCTTCAAATATTTAAAAAAATGTCCATATATCTGAATGGAAACGATATTTAGAGGTGAACATAGTTGCTTTGCCCGTGTAGACACGGGCTTATCTCTCTCCTTATATATTATAGGCAATAGGCTATTATTTGTTCCCCGTACTACAAGTTATCTCCTACTAGCGTATTATTTGTTCCCCGTACTACACGGGTTATTTCTAAATTATAATACGCTTTTTATTTTCCGTTAGCCAGCGTGACGTAAGATTGCATATTTAGCCGCGTGACGTAATTTAAGATTGCATATTTAGTGACGTGAACAAATGGGATGCTATAGCCAGTATTATAAGATAGCCTCGCCGAAACAGTTGTAAATTTAAAATGTCCATATATCGGCGTTTAAATATGCATTGCGAGCTGAAAATAGTCCCGGATTCGGATCTGGCACCGAAACCGAACAAAAAACCAACTCCTCATCTGGCAACCACGCGTTACATTACGTTATCTTATGCTATTTGAGGTTATAAATTATATAAAGTTATGCTATGTTGTGTGAAGCCATGTAAAGTTATTTTATGCTATGTTAAATTATGTGAAGTTGTGTAAAGTTTTGTTATGTTATGTGAAGTTACTTTATGTAAAGTTATGTGAAGTTATGTCATCCTATGTCATGTGAAGTTATGTGAAGTAATGTTGTGCTATGTTATGTTATGTGAAGTTATATGTGTAGGCGCCTATTATTATTATTATTATGTGTGCGAACTTGAGTTGATACAGCGCTGGTTGATAAGCCGATATCTCTGACGTATTTATAGAGTGTTGCATAATATTTAGTTTCGAGTATTTAACTAGTATTGCATAATTCAAATAGTGTTGCATATGATATAATCAAATGTTGCATAATCTAGTGTTGCATAGTTTCTAAAGTGTTGCAAAAACTTCTTGTTGCAGTCTTTGACGACCACGGTGTCTTTATGAGAGAAAGAGGCGCTGGAATTTACCGTCTCAGTGCCTATTACCTGTCGATAATGACCGCCGAGTTACCGATGACCTTTGTCTTCGCTGCCTTCTTCTTCAACATAATGTATTGGATGACTGGATTGATGCCCGAAGTTCCTAACTTCTTCGCTTTCTGGGGTGTTCATCTTATCACCGTACTTGTGGCTCAGGTAGGCAACGTATGCATGTATGTACACATGTGTGCATGTGTGTGTGTGTGTGTGTGTGTGTGTGTGTGTGTGTGTGTGTGTGTGTGTGTGTGTGTACGCATCCATGCATGGATCGTTATCCAAACCCTACCATTGGTAGACGCCACTGTATCCCAGAGCCTTCGGGTGAGTCGATAGTGTGTAGCGTCCACCGAACACGATTACGCCACCGCACGGCAGTCCCTCGTTGGTGGTAGACGATGCACGGCCGGTATCACGAAATAGAGTATCCGTCCTAGGACTATCCGGGGGGTGTATGAATTTATCCCCCCGGATGGAATAAACCGGTTTAGAGTATCCGGGGGGGATAAACCATTCTATCCCCCATCGGTATACGCATCACGATAGCCTCGGCGAAAATCCAGTCAAAATCACCAAAAACGAAGTAAATTGATTTCAGGTCGACTTACAAACTAAAGATACGCAACTTAAAAATATTTTATGTGTACAATAAATCCAAACAGTACGACTGAAAACACTTATAAACCGCCAAAATGCAAATTAAACCGAATAATCCATTTCGCTAAGCGGGATACTCATGTATGGGGATACTCTATTTCGTGACAATCCTTCGGGTTTGCGTAGAACAGGCTTTGGCGCATGCCGCTCGGTAAGTTAAAGTGTTAGGTGACTAAGTGACAGACTAACCTGTGTTATCTTTTCCGGGGCGAGGTGATGGTTGAATGGTAACACGCTGGCACGAAGATCATACGGACGCGGGTTCGATGCCTGCTAGCCCCATAAGTTGACTCAGCCTTCCACTCTGTAGGAGGCGACTACAAAATGAGCAGTAGGACAGATGGACGCCTTGCAGGCTGCCATACAGTTGAATTCGACTCCTGTTAAACTTGTTATGATCTGTTACTACTATATCATGTCATCTCACTGCCTATAATGAGCGGCGCTATATAAAAAATGTTCGATTACAATTATAATACTTGTCAGTCTGAATTAATAAACGAATAATATTATTATCAAGGTAACTATATATAGGCAAATCTTATTATTGCCTTTCGTTGCTGTACATTGTCTGAAAGAGCCGTGTCTTGCTTTCATTTCCTTATCTTGTTAGAACTCCTATGATTTCTACTTGACAGACCCTTGGTCTTTTCGTGGGAGCGGCCGTTCCTAACAGGATGAACGCGCTCACCCTTTCCGTTACGATGATGATCATCTTCTTATTGACCGGTAAGTTGCATGTCTACAACTCCCTGCGGCTATGTCTCTGTCTTCTGTCTTCTCTCTATCTCTGTCACTGTCTCTCTCTGTCTCTCTTTCTCTGTCTGTCTGTCTGTTTGTGTCTCTGTCTGTCTGCCTCTCTTCCTCTCTTTGTCTCTGTATGTCTGTCTTTCTGTCTTTGTCTGTCTGTCTGTCTGTCTGTCTGTCTGTCTGTCTGTCTGTCTGTCTGTGACACCTCATGCACCTTTGGTGGCTTATTTAAGAGATTTCAATCTCGGGCTAGTATATGGTCCCTACAGCCTAAGCAGAGACCTTTAATGCATGGCGTGGCAGTCATTCAAAGGGGCAGCGGTGGTGAAAATTGAGCAGAGTCGAGGCCATGCATGGGCGCCGAGAGCCAAGGCGGGCCCCGGGGCAGACACTTCTCAGAGTCCTTCAGGCCCCTGGTTTTTTCAATTTTATCAGTAAGCCCAAGTCTGATGTAAGCCTGTTAAAGGGCTATCAAATTACATTTAATGAATAATAAATAAGGCTAATAATAATAATAATAATAATAATAATAATAATTATCAATAGTAATATTCAAGTCCCTGAGGGATCATGTTTACCTCGGGCAAAAAAAATAATAATAATAATTATAGTAAAAGTGAATGTAAAAATCAGCTTCTGGTTTAAGGTCCATCTCTGACTCTTATTACAAAGAAATTTCCAGAAACATGAAAATGTTATTAAATTATGTGAACGTGATAAATGATTTTTAAATGACAGTTGTCGCAATATGATATCCAATTTCAAGAGTTGAAGATATGTCACTTGCATTGTCGTATATATATAGACTAAACTACATCAAAAACTCGCCCTGTGCCATGATCATCAACGCCACTACTGCTGCTGCTGCTGCTGCTACTACTACTACTGAATTAAAAATTAAAGACTTTGATGAATTGTCTGTCTCTCTTTTGCATTCCTGACTTTCGCTAATCTTTCTTTCCTTTTTTGAGCTCCAGATTTCTGATGGTAATTCATCAACTTGAAGGAACATAATATAAAATATTGGTAATTTGGTTATGACGATAATTTATATCCAGCTGTAAATTAAAGTGTTATTTATTTTGATAATAACTCAAATTTTAAGTCATAAAATTTACGTCTAGTAACAGATTTTATGGCTGCCAGAAAACCAATAAGCCTAATCTATTCTAAACTGACTGCTGGTGAATCTCAATATAATGCTGATTAGCAGTGCTTTTGAAATTCAAGTAATTTATTCAACTATAATATTACCGCAACAGTTAATGTGACTTAAATAATTGAAATAGGACAGCCTTTATAAGCAGTGGCGACTTGACTGTGGCGTGGCTAATGGCTATTATTTTTACCATAGGGGCGCGTAATGCAAAGTGCTAGGCCACGCATTTGATTCGGGTGGAGAATAGAATTCAGTCAGAAATGGAAATTTGTCTGCATAAGTTAACTTGCACTAACTGCAGCTAGTCCGAAATCATTGTTGATGAGTGATGACCTACGTCTGTTACTGTGCTGGTCCCTAAATCCTCTGACTGAGCAACTGAGATTGTGTACGTTGAGTGGCATAACTATAAATTGTTCTTGTTAGCAATATTGCCAATAGAATTGTCATCTGCAGTGCTAGCCTCTTCAGTCTCATTTCCACCATCACATTCGTTGCTGGCTTGCGTTTTTGTAAAGAAATGCCATGGAGAGGTTTTCCTTTGACGCTGCATCACCTAGAACTTTATTAAATTGAAGCAATTAAACTTGAAAATGTAAATAAGATCGTTTTTCTTTAAAGGTAAAATGGATTAACGACTGTATTCTGAACATAAAGAACTACATGTACTTTCGCAATAGGACAAGTAACATGAATGCTGGAGACTGCAGATGTGTGTAGTGTGTACAGACCACATGGCTTGTAGGGATCTCGAGACATTGAGAGACAGACTTCGAGAGGAAACGCGAGAGAGAGCGCTGGAGCTGAGTGATCGGAAAAGGCAAGGTTAAGGGTATGCGGTGTTATCTTCATGTACAACTGTGCTGCGTTCGTTTCTACTGTGGGTCAAATACCCCGACACATCAGGTGACCTAGACAGACACCATACATACATATGATACATACACTGTAAGTCTGTGGCCCTGTATATATGTATCACGATTCACGAAGAATCCGTCATATACAGACTGCACTGGACCAAAACCCACAGGTTTCTTCAGTTTGAACAAAGTTTAGACATTTTCGGGCCCCTACCAAGGGCCCCTGCCACAGATCCGGGCCCCGGGGCAGCAGACCCCCCTGAACCCCCCTCTCATCGGCCCTGAGGCCATGTAGTCGCTATATATAAAAACGTGTATACATTTAGACCTACAATTAATTATTAGATATTGGCTTCTTAGCGGCTAACATTGTTGGTTGTTGTTAACTTGCTGCAGGTGGTTTCTACAACACTCACGTGTCTGAATGGTTCCAATGGTCGCGCTACATTTCTTTCATGAGCTACGCGATGTCTGCTATGTGTGAGATTGAATTCACACATGGCTACCCATTGAGGTAGGCTCAGAGGCGAAAATCTATACATAACTTTGGGGGGGACAGAGTACCTACGAGGGCCGGATTTTTGTAATTATTATGTGTAGGCCCTTGTCGTCTCCAGAGTTCTCTATCCGTAATTACACGAATCCTAAGGTTCACGGTCCTGATCTCGGGGCTCCAGAATCGATACTTCGATAGGCAACTCTCCCAGCACTTTTTGTCACTGCCATAGAAAGGTGAATGGACGGACATTGATGATTAATACGGATCGATTAGGTCTATAGATTATCGATTCTGTTTAATGTATCTACAAGTACAACCCGATCGACCAGTTTTTGTTAGTTTAGTTGACATACAAAGGCACTGACTGCAGCTCTGTTTAATCTCTGTGTGTGAACAGGTGCAGTTCTGCAAACATGACAACATTTCCGGAGTACTGCCTTAACGGTACATCACTTCCTGGCAAGGCGTTCGTGGAACATTCAAACATTCAGATCTGTTCGTTCTCCACTGCAGTTCTCGTTCTTCTATCGATTATTATATGTCTGCGCACGGTCACATACGGCATTATCCGGTTCTTCAGAAGACCCAAATGCTGACGCTTTTAACAACGTTAAGTTATTAACATTAAAAGATTTTGTGTCGTAATTTCGCATTTCATTACGTTTCACTAAACTTACTGATTATTTGGTTTTATTATTCATTTACGCAGTCATATTAGCACTTGTTTGTTTCAATCAGAATTGGTTTTAAAATTAAAACTCTGGAATTCTCCAATTTAATGCAGGGTTTTGCTCCAATAATACGTTTTCTCTGCAGCGCATGCGATGTTGAAATGTGTTATTTATTACGAATTACTGACCCTGCATTTGCAAACTTTTCTACTGTAATGAGCGCTTATGTGGAAGTTTTGCAATTGTAGTTTTATGTCGCCTTACTGGCTTGATTAATTATATGGACATTAAAGTTTGTCGTTGTGTAATAAATCAACTGTCACTACCCATTCACCCGTTACATAATATAACATAATATAACGAGAAATAGGAACCCAGCCTGAAACCCTTAAAGCTTATATATGATACAAGCTGATCAGTGAAAGAATAATTTCAAAAGGTAAATTTATATAGCGCCTATACTGTGGTCATTCTGGTGTTTCATACAGAAACCAGTTAATCAGGCTTTGTTCTACAGAATCGTGAAAATCCTTTTACTTTCCATTGGCTATATTGATCCTTTTGGCCTGAAGTCAACTAATGCTTTGATATTCAAACTATTTCAAGGCTTCGAAGACTTGTGAAGAAAGCAGGTTTTAGAAATGAGGCAGCCGAGGTCTTGTACTGAGCCCTCCAAACGCCACTGAAGAGCACAAAAACTGAAAGTCACAAAGCTAGCTGGACCAGTCTAACAATCATTCAAGAGATTCAAGATTTTGAATGTTTATTGGTCACTAAAATACTCTTGCATTCAACTTTGCATTTCTTATGTAGACAGCATGGTCGACAGCAACACAATGAGACTTCAAAATTATAAATATTTCCTGTTATCATGCAGCAACAACATGAAAATATTGCTGGAGCAAAATCATATTATACACGATTTGAGTTAATGTATTGACTCGGGACTTCAATACAAGAAGTAAATCAGTTTTCTTGACGAGTACGAGACATACACACCAAGAACATTAACAATCGATTTGACCTGTCTGTTGGTTTAAAAATAAAATTACTATAAAAATAACACTCAAAATACAGCGAATATTCCTAAAATTAATATTAAATAAGACCCGACATCAAGAAACATAAACATAACAGACGAACAGTCACGAACATTACGAGTCACCTCGCTCGATAAATTACAATAAATTTACGAATACTGAGAGCCGGTAGACACAAGAGAAAGGGGAAGAAAGGTACTCCATTTTGTGTGTGAGAGAGAGAGATAAAAGGGAAGAAATGTACTCTGTTTTGGGTCAGTGAGACACAAGGTAGAGCTTGAGAGCTTTTGGAAGTGGTAATGTCTGAATGTCTTTGAAGCGTCTTTGGCGGAGTTGGCTGCGTATAACACGTCGACTTAGTTCCATCAGAGACAAGGGTTCAGCTGCAAAAGAAATAACAACCACAATTCTAAGACCCTGCATAGTAGTTATTATGATAATATTATTAAATGTATATGTAAAAATGATACAGCAATAGTTACCAGTATATTTATTCGGATTATGCCACCTATGGGTTTCAAGTACTTTGCTGCTACCATCTTCTTCCCTTCTAGAACTTCACATTTTACTATTCCGTATGACGTCATACATATTCAGTGAACACTTTTTCATATCCTTAACTTGGGATTGTTTGAAGATTTTCAACTTCCAAATTTCACGCTATAGGGAGTACTACGTAATGTATTCTTCAAGTATTCCATATTCAAAGGCCAACAAATAATCACGCAGTGCATTTTGTAGAGCTGATGCAGAGCTACCTATCTTTTTTTGTTATTGTAACTTATTTCAGATTTCCACTAACAATTTTGCATTTTGTAATTATTATCATGGCTGCCTATATGGAGACTTAACTGCCTCCAATTAAACAAAAATAAATAGAAACTTACACTAAAACCTAATTAAATTACAATAATTTACATTTAACCACCGTTAAAAAAATTAAGGCTACTTACGATCTAATCCTCCGACGTATTTCATTCTTATTTCGCAGTGGCCCCATACAGCGCTTACAACTGGAAAAAGTTTTCGTCCTTTAAGTCCCCGAAATGCGACGCCAAGGTATTTTCCGTCGACCATGAAACTCAGCGTTCCTTCATCCATGTCGAGTATGACTAAAAACGAGTCGGACACAACGAAGTTCGAGTTGACGTCGGCCTGCGGGTAGATGCAGTCGGGGTTGATTTTCGAGTTGTGATACAGTTTGTTTCGACCGAGATCCCAACCCCATGACTCTGCGTTGCTACCGACGAGCGACTGGTATCCAACGCAGTGAAGCGGGGCTTCCTTCGTTGCCACCCCGACGACTGCATGCGTTCCCCGCTGACGTGTGCTCCAGTGAATTTCCCAGACGTGGAGACCTCGACCGTATCCGACTTTTCCTCGGATGCAGTCGGTGCTCTGCGCGACAGGATGTCTGTGTATGATGAGTTCGTCGTCTTCTTTGATAAAGATGTTGAGAGAACGGTCTTCTGCGTTCCATCCGTTCTTCAGCTGGATGTCTTTGGTCGCAGGTGCCATCTCGAGAAGAGCGTTCAGGCGGAGTGGTTTCTGAAGATCTGGGTTGTACACGAGGCTCTGTGTGAGGAACGGGTGGAAGGCAGGCTCGCGTAATATGGTCTTGATTTCACCCGAAACTTTCTGACCCATTTTTACCGGCATGAATGCACAGTTAGTCTCTTAACTCTGTCGCAGACAGATCCAAAAATGTGAAGCGAAATCTTGATTCACGGACTGTCCAAACTTCCTGCAAAAGCAAACAACATGGGTTCAAGAAAATGGCTCATATGACAACTATAATTCAGGCAGCATTTGATAAATTAGAGATTACATTACCCATACTTTACAATGTTGCCTTAGAATAATGCATTATCAGGTAAACTAAAATCTGGCAATTCTGATTTGCTGCTTAATCTGTCCCTGCACAATCTGAAATTCAAATTGTGTGAGTTCGAAGAGCCCTACACGGGGCTTTGACACGAAATTAACACTTTCAGTGGTTGACATACTCAAATTACAAGATAGGCCTAATATATGATAAACTCAATGGCCATCATATCTACGATGATAGCCTCCAAGGGTTTCACAGCTGAGCCACTCTTGGCTCTCTTCATCTGCATTGGTGATGATTTGGAAGTGCTTAATGAATGGAATAAATTAACACATTGGACATCTTTGTCCTCAGTTTCTTGCACTCGCTAACATTTGACTCACAGCCCATTAAAGTCTACCCTGACTTGGCTAACCCACACACTGCCTTTCAAAAGAATGACCTCACATCCTGTACCATTGGAAAGAACCTTGAATAAATGGTATCCTTTCCGACCCTCCTGTGAACACCCCCTCACTCCAGCATATCCCTACATCGTCCCAACTTGAGGCGCACACGTGCGCAGGTGGGAAAATAATAGCAGGGAACATCCTGTGAATTACCCTAAACCTTGCCTCAATAAACCTCACCCAGATACCGTTGCGGCTGAATGAACATCTTTGTACCCAAACTCTCAAAGCCCCATCAATTATCTCCCCCATATATCCCCCTCTGGTGTTGGCGCTCAACATTAATTCTCGTTCTGCCCACTTTCTAATCTGAAAGTACCACGCGACAATTAAGGCGCCTGGTTAATTAAGGGAAAGCGTTTTCCCTTTCAAAAGGCCAGGTAAACAAAGGTTTATCATTGACCCACAAATCTCTCCATTCAAGTTAAACCTTGACATGATATATACATATGCCGTCCAATTATTTAATTTTCATTTCATTGTCCCATTCCGTTTCTCCCTACTATAGCCAACATTCCAGCTTGGAAGATGAAAGACGAGCAAGACAAAGACACGTTCGTACTCCTAGCTCTTCCCCTTGTATGTATTTGGGTGAAGAGGTGCTCCACTGCTCACTAAGCTGATTGTCACAAAGGTTTCACGGTGCATTTGTGACTAAGCTGGTGCCATGCACTTGCTTTGAAGTAGCGCTTTAGAAATTTGGAGTTTACGATTTCGATCGAGATTTAAATCTCTAAAATAAGTCCCTATGGAGAGGCGAACCGCGATCAGCACGCATCTCGAACAGAGGTGCATGAAACGTAAGCTCTAGTCAATGTAGCTAAACTGGGCCAGAACCAGGACAGATTATCGTCCATAACTTAACTTATTACTGTCCCTTACAGGAGGGTTTCTAACCGGGTCTTTGATGTTTATGCAACTTAGAGTTTCGTACCAATAGACACACGAACTAAATCCTCGCTGGGGGGGGTTGGGCTAACTACTGCTCTAGCAGACGGTGTTCCGCTGAATGGTTTCGTATAAACCAAAGGTATCCTATCGTGCGTGTCAATCGTTCGGTTTCTGCCTGTATACCCCACAATGGGGCCTAGATGCCCAATTGTACGCCCTTCTTGCTTACTAAGCTCGCGGATCCTTTTACAAAGATGTAACTTGGACAGAGCGAACAAAGAGCGGCACTGAAGACGCCATCTGTTAATGACAGACTGTCAACAGTTAGTGTCAACACTAAGACCAACAAGTGATGTCATTCCTCTGAGCTACAGGACATGCAATCCGGGTACCATCATTATCGAGCTATGACTAAATCGGAAAAGAATGTCATCCGGCCACCGATTATCATTATTATCAGCATCAACATTACTATTACTACTATTATCATTATGCATTTTATGCATTTATTAAGCACCACTGTCTAATGACCAAGCATCAATCGATGGCGCTGAGCATTTGTGAGTGAAGGACTTTCAAAGGTTCCTACAGTAACCATATCAGAAAGGGGTCAAACCTGTATTCCCAACATTATAGAAGTTCCTATAGATTAAGGCATTTTACGCAACAAGTATTCGAGAATTACCTTAAACAATATCATTCAAACAAGACGGCAGCAAATAACTAACTCGACTGAGGTTCTAACATCCACTGATCACATCTACCAACTTCGTCTGAAAGTTTATAAGCTTAACCGGACGCGTTCGGTCATCGAATCGAACAAGAAAACATCTTGTAGGCCCTATACTAACAGTTCCAATGTACAACAACAGTTACCAATGAAGCCACTCACTTGAGCGAACTACTTTGTAATCAATTCGACGTAGGCTATAGTCACGACGGAGACACAGCGAATCATAACGAATCGCCTTCGACACCGCAGACAGTTTCGGTGTCAACATTGACCAGAAACGATGACTACGTCGTTACAAAGGGTCGTAAAACAATCGAAAACGCAAGCCACCTATTCGCTGAGTCGTTTTAAGGGTGGACCATGAATGAATCTCTGGTGTTTAAGGCGAAAACCAGCGTCGAATCGGCCAAGTCCGGAACCACGTAGTCAGATCACAACAAAGCCAGTTCTAAGTAACGAAAACGCGAGCCACTCCAACAGACTTAGAAAACACGAAACTATTACGACCCACAGGAAACGAGTGGGGGTAGTCGCAGCCAGGCTAGACTGGCAAAAGGAATTCTATTTGCGGCAAAAGGCCGATACAGACGTCATTAGGTAAATATAGACCAGGCCTCGTAAACGTCGGAAAGACGTTAGTATATCTACATTTATAACGGCCTGCTGCACGCATGCGTTAAGGAAATGAGTTGGCGTTCGACGGCAACACCAACTACTGCCTGTAACGAGAGCCGACGTAGTGACTGTTGGAATTCGCAGAATGAATAATGTACGGCTTCTCTGGCGGTTCGGCATACATTAAGAGTTCCGTTTGGGTCAGGCGGTGCAGAACTGTTTGCTCAGAACTAACTGTGGGCATGAAGTATTTCGCAAATCATTCGGTGCCTGGTTCGACGTTTGAAGTATTCTCCAAGCATACAATATTTCGCAAGGCAATCGATGTAAATCGGTCAGTGTAATGTAATGTAAATCTCCGAATTTCTTGGCGTCAAAAGCACCATCAAAAAGACTTGTTTAATAAAGAATATACTTACTTAGCCAATGGCACTATATAAAATCAGGTAACCGCTATAGCCAGGTACCAGCGCATGGTTAGAGATCAAAGCTTGCTCAGTATATGGCCGTCATAGTCACCAACTCGGATTCTACACTAGACTTATAAGTGAACATTATTGTTTTTAGAGTTTTTAATAACATCAGATTTTATGGGTTAGGCAATTTGATACATTTAATACAACCATGACTACTTCAGTCTTCAACTATGATCATGCCTGGCTTGAGAGCACCTCTGAGTAGAGCCCTTGAAGAGGTGCTATATAAATTCTATGATTGATTTATTGACAAGTTATAGTGGTAATACCAAAACAACTGTCTTACCTTACCTTCTGAGCTGTAAACACCAAAACCCCTTACATTACTTCCACACTACTGGTAATACCACGTTCTCATACAAGTTGCTGTGACCAATTTAACAGTCACGATGATGACAATGATAATGATAAGTGTTATTGTATTGTATTTTCGTTTATTGATCTACTCTAGCTGTCATAACGCAGCTAGTTACAAGAATTCATTCATCGATAGTTACTGTTGGCTACAGTGAAACGTGTTAAGGCTTAAAGAGTCATGCTGGGTCAGGTAGATAAGCTTGGCTTTATTGTCTAGATATGGGACTCTAATAAATGTTTTTAAACATCATGCGTGGAATGAAGTTTTTATCGTCTTTATTTGGGAGGACAAATGGATGTGGATGTTATCATTAGCTATGCCTCTGTCCTACTGGCTCTGTATGTAGAAGTTTTCTAGTCTACACACATTTTTATAGTAGCTTTATAAAGTCCAGCATGTTAATGTATAGTTTGCACATAAAAATTACCTGAATTTTACTCCCAGACAGCCAACTTTGGATGTGACTGTTTATCGATGATTCAATGCACATAAAAACTTGGCCCTGCAGTACAAAGACCCTACACCCTGTACACAAAATTACCCTATGTATGCCTTGGTCCTATGTCTTATGACAAGGCAGTGATCACCCACCCACCCATCCCCACCCCCACGACACAGACGACTTTCTACTTAATATTGTTGCTCTTTGTAAAGAACTTCTAGTGAACTCTCAAATGTTTAATTAACCATGAAACCCTTAGCCTAGTTTCAAACCAACAGAAAAATCTTATGCTTGGCTAGGTGTATGACGCTTCAGAGTGTACTTATTTACCCTTAGGGTGTATCGAGAGACTAGTGTGGTGTATTGGAACTACTGGGCTTCAATTTGGGTACACTGTACCAAAATGGAGTGGTTACATGTATCCCACTTCCCTAAGGGTAGTGAATAAATTACTGTTCAGTATGCCTGGGTATCCTTTGTTTGCGAGTTTTCCCAGTCCTCTTGAAATTCCACTGAAGCACCATCACTCTGGTTGCCCCCAACCTCTCCTCCCCATACAAGTCTGATACAATTTTGGTTGGAGAAGCAGTCATGTGGATCAGAGGATTCAGAGTAATAAGAGCATAAATACTTTCTAGTCTGGGATAAAGTCTGAAAGTGTGAGATTATCCATAGAACTAGTACTTTTCGTGTGCATGTTAATGATCGGCAAACTTGCAAAGCTTTTGTTACTCAACAGCTAAAAAGTGTAGGTGTTGTGTTTAGCTACACCGGTTGAAAGCATATGTCAAGCGCTTCTGAGCAATGAGGATGCCCAGTCACACACCGATCATGGTTTATTTTAGAGACCTGAATCACGGGCTAGCACGGTCTGTACATAATGACCTTATATGGCGTGGCACCCATTCAAACGGGGAGCGGTGGTGACGCGGTTTCACCCGAAAATTCATCGAGAACTGGGGAGGATCAAGGCCATTTGGTGACTTTTGGTCGCTATAGAAAAACCTGTACACTTACAATTACATTTACCCGTAGTTTTCGTTCAACTCACATAGCCACACACAATACAGATAACTTCTCACAAGTCAGAGTCACAACCCAATCCACAACGGTTCTATAATTATATACATGTTTAGCCTCACTACATATGAGGGTATGAGGGACAAGGCAGAGCGGTCGCTATAGATAATGTATACATTTTTATCACCGTAAAAGCAATCACGTGTTTTTCAAATTTCGTATTATCAACGGCAGAAAACACAAAACATTCGTTCAACATTATACTTACAAAACTGTCGAAATACGTTCGAGGATGCGAAAAATCGCTAAACTACCAATCGGAAAAGACAATCCACTGCAAGAGTATCGCTAAACGAATTAAATTCCCAATTTAAGCGTAGATTTTGCCTATGATTAAACAAAGAAATTCCTAAACCATGGATCCTATTTGCAAAAACACTCAAAACACACTTCACACGAGTCTTCCGTAAGCTTATTCAAACACTGAATCAGCCGGGGCTTTTATTGTGAGACGAGCGAACAACACATTGCCCGTAGGCTGACAAAGGCCATTATGCGGCCTGACTCAGCTTACTCATGCATTATTCAGAAGAAGGCGGGGCCTAGCCGAGCGCATGCGTGCACCCATTTTTAGAACAAGCTGCGCGCCACGGATCGACAGCTGATCCAAACACAGGATAGCTTAACGTTAGTATCTGAACGCGTAGCCGACGCGCATAAGTAGATCCTTATCATACGACTTATTGTATTGCGTAACTTTGTCAAGTTGTATGGCAAGCGGAGAATTCCAGATGGGTTAGTTGCTGTTTTAACGACCCTGTGTCATAACAAAGATGATATCCTCATCCTTTTTCCAGGCTTGGGACTGGCTCAGGTATAGATAGTAGCAGAGTTCCTCGTACATATTAACCCCGTCTTCCTTTTCTTTAGGTTCGCGGTAGACCTGTTGGTGAAAGGCCTGCACTCTGCGCATGTTCTAGGACCCTGAGTCAGCCTCAGATTATATGGCGCCGAACTTTTACCATATCAGTAGAGAACAGCTAGGTTTTCTCTGCACGTTTTCGTTATTAGTTTTAACTGTTTCCGTTTCAGTCGTTTTACACCTGTTGTCCAAGTCTTATATTTTTTTTCGTTATCGTTTTCGTTCTATTATAGGCTGCCTAGTAAACTAAAATCTTCAGTTTTCGTTACCTATTTTCGTTTCCGTTAATGAAAACAACGCTGGACTGACGCCCTGGTTCGTGTGTATATTTAGCGAGAGATTTTCGTTCATTTACACTTCGTGTGTATATTTAGCGAGAGATTTTCGTTCATTTACACTTCGTGTGTATATTTAGCGAGAGATTTTCGTTCATTTACACTTCGTGTGTATATTTAGCGAGAGATTTTCGTTCATTTACACTTCGTGTGTATATTTAGCGAGAGATTTTCGTTCATTTACACTTAACGCAGTCCACTGCTCATTAGAAGGGGTCCACGTGCCAAACATCGGTGTCCATTATAGCGCTTTATCGCTCGGACAAAGCAAGACGGAAGATAAAGGGTTGTATTTGCACCCGTCGCTAAGCCGATAACCAGAACATAGCCTGACTGCAACACCACTAAATAGCCCCGCCTACATGGGGCGCTAGAAGAAGCCCTGCGAATGAAGAGATAATGAGGACAAAGGACTTTGTGAACGGGGGCTGGGGTAACGCCGAGTTCGGACAACAAACAAAAAACTTCTGCACAAAGACGCGGACACCAGATGTCTCTAGGTACCAGAAGTTTTCAACTGACTGTAAATTTAATGCGCTAAATAATTAATTGAAATATGAAAAACCTAGTGACTCTGCTACCTGAAATGACGTCGGCTTAACACCAGATGTCTCTGAAGAGGCGTAAATTCTCAGAATGAATCAATGTTTTAACGACAAACATAATGACTAAATAATTAATCCCACCACCAACGAGCACCATGTTAAGTTAGTAAGTAAGTATATTCTGTAATGTACATAAAATGTACCTATTGACTCTCCTCTGACCTTGACTGGTGCATTGTTTTAGCGCTATATTGATGCAATACTTTCGTTCGTAATAACTCCTAACATCATAATGGATAGCCTCTGAGAAGGTCTCTCAGCAAGAAGAGGCGCTAGTTCTTACCCTCAGCATATGACTACATCTCAGCCCTCTCCCTGGCCGCCTCATCTTAACACAGTTACGGTTGGTGCACTAATTATGGCCGAGTTGAACTGGGCACTACTATAAAAATTTTACGTGGGATTTGAAACCAGAGGTACCAGTAGACCCAAACACTTCATTTAGCGCTTTCAAGTACAGTCTGCCAATAATTTGCCTGTCTGTCTCTGTCTCTCAGTCTTTGTCTTTGTCTCTGTCTCTCCCTGTCTCTGTCTCGCTCTCCCTCTGGTCGGCCTGAACTATACACAGAAAAAGGAGCTATCTAAATTGCACCCAAAATAGGCAATGAGATCACTGCTGTTTCTACTACTGCTATTACTGCTGGTGCTGCTGCTAGCAATGCACCAGTATGAAGCCTGCCCGTAGCTTTGTGGTAGTAGTTTTCTACTTAACGACGGCATACGTTATGACAAAGATGAATAACGTCGCCCTCCTCTTTTATCCAAGCTTCGGACTGGCAAGACTCATGTAGGCCTACAAGTAAGTGGCGGGGTTCCTTTGTGAGGTCAACAAAACAAATACTCATAGCTTTTATGCATATTATACATATAGGCCTAACTTTAACCTTTTTGACAAAGACTGACGAAATTTTATATCTCGTATGTTATTCATGAACTCTTACTCAGCAATTACCGCAAACTACATCATCTAGTTTTTGTTCTGTGCACACGTACAGCGTTATGCCTGTTGTCAACACAATAAACGAATATAATGATGAATACATGATGATTATAGCCTATGTATATTCAATAAACATTATGAACCACATGTCGCGTGACTGCGAAATTGGCCACTACAACTATTGCATAAACAATTCTTTGTAGGCCTACAAGAAGTTGCGTCTTAAATACACAGATTACTGGCCTGGACCACCTGGCTGAATCTCATACAGGTCCACCTGTCCACTTTCCAATTCAACACAAAGGGGAGGCTTAAACAGAAACCCACTACCGAATTACTTACGATTTCTAGTCCGATTATAGCGAACTACAGTGTGCAAGTCGGCCAGCAATTCTCATTGCTCACCCAATGGGCGTGGCTTTGCTATAGGAAGCCACGCCCATTGGGAGATCCCCGTGGAAATTCGTAACGTGTACAAATATGCAATGCCTATAATTAACTACATCTATTAAAGTTATTGTCCCTGTTTTGATTACATCTATTCTGAATAGGCTACTCGTGTGCCTTTACACTGGTCCATAAACACAGAGGAAATAGTTTTAGGCCTATATTGTCCTTAGTGGTTGGCGTGTTGGACCGTCAACCAAGAGATTGGGAATTGATATTTAGGCGCTACATAAATCGGATATGTAAGCTTAAAGCATGCAATTATATAGAGCCATCATATGCGCTTCATTTTCAAGTGTCAATCCATGCGAGACTAATCAATTTCTCACGTGTAGCCTATTATATAGTCTGCGTATTGCACTTACAGAGACAGACCAAAGATGATGGATCTTCAGATATATATGCTGTCGAATAACGTCATTACTCAAGTAGGTAGGCCTATATAAGTATAGAACGATATAAGTATTGTATTGTATTGTATATAAGTGTCGTATATTATGTATATTAGTGTTCTGCATTTTGCTATTGGGCGTCTCTTGCAGAATGACTACACAACGGAGTTATACGTATGACGGTCATGAAGAAATTCATTTAAACGGATATCCAAAAACCCTATCAATGCACATTTCGTCATCATAGTCACCATCATCATCATCATCATCATCATCATCATCATCATCATCATCATCATCATCATCATCATCATCATCATCATCATCATCATCATCATCATCATCATCATCATCATCATAATAATAATAATAATAATAATAATTTTTTGACCCAAGGTATTATTATTATTATAATGTGAGTCATTTTCCGGTAACATGGTAAATTCACAAATTCAACAAGCAAAAAAAAATTTTTTTTTAAATACAGTTTTTTTTCTTTGGAACAAATCTTTAATGTTTCTATTTCACAAATATATATTTGGTTTTGCACTAATATGTAAATGTAAAAAGTTTTTGGTAGAAGAAAATAGCCCTACTAAAATATTTGTCCACTCCGTTACTGTATACATATGAGATCTGTTTTATACATTGTACAGCTTCTGTTGTGTATTTTGACATTCCAATATGTTTCTAGTATTAATATTTATAAAATAGAAATAAAAGAAATTAGAAAACTTATAATGATTTGATTCCATCACAGTTTCATTTATTTAGAAAAAGGTCCACTCCGTTATGGAAATAAAAGCATTTAATGTTAAGTTGAATAAATATTTTTGCCCAAACAACTGAAAAGAAATCACTTGAGCAATCATTCCCAGTGATCGAATAGACAGAAAACACTAAAATATTTATGGTATTGTCTTAAAAATCTGCTCACAGCATCAAAATACCACACCATTTAGCCTATAATAATTCCACTCCGTTACTATCTTTCGAGTGTCGAACACAATTTTTCCACTCCGTTACATAGCTGTCCCATGCGTTACCAAATAAATGTTAACGGAGTGGACAGGTAACGGAGTAGACAATTTGGGTTGCAGCACGGTAAATACCATATTATCGCTCACGCGTCCACATCGATCGTTGGTGAAATCATTATTTTGCTTATAAGCGTTATATTACAAATATTATTGGAATTAGATTCATTTATAATCATGGCAAAAATGCAGTAACGGAGTGGCCGTATAATAAAAAACACATCTGGTACGAAATAAATGAAAATTCGTATGAAATTTGTCGAACCATTTATATCGTTGGTGAAGATATAAATAGCTTACATAGATTACATAGAAGAGATGAGTCTAGTTGCGCGACCACAAAACTGAATGGTTCTGAGATAGAAGATTAATTTTTTACATGGTAACGGAGTAGGGTAGAGTGGGGCAAAACGCCCCCTTTAACGGTTTTTGCTAAATTACAACGTGAGTAACAGCATTTTAAGCATGAAATTGTTGCATGATCTTGTACTGCATGTCCCAAGTAAAGTAAAATTATGTCTGATAAAATTCCCCAAAAGATTACATTAAGAAATAATAAAATACAGAAGGCTTCAAAGGGGGCGTTTTGCCCCTCACCTGGGGCAAAACGCTCCCCGTGATCTGACCCCTCGCTACCTGAAAAGTCGATGCACATAATCAACTGCAATCACTGCATTGATGCAACAATAACTATAAGAAGTAAAGATCTCTAGAATTTTTTTTAAACAGATGTCATAAATAATAATTAAATAAAAAAATACGCTTTGCTCCAGGTGACTCTGAGGTGAGGGGGGCGTTTTGCCCCATGTCAGCATTTTCCATAGGGGGCGTTTTGCCCCGCTTGGTGCTACCTTGTGAGATTGCCCATATAATAAAAAAATTGATATGTTATAGCCGCATTTATTGTGCACAGTAATTCGATATAGGGTATACTTTAGACCTAAATTTGTATTATTGGCTATGTCTAGCATTTTGGCACCATTAATGATACAGAATTGGCGGCTGACTCTTATAAGGAAATACGAAAAAATCAATTTTTCTCAAATAAAAATAAGCAAACCATCTTAAGATAAATAACTGACGATTATCTCATTAGGGTACAACTAAGAAAACCCAGAACATTCAAAAATTTCATTACATGGCACAGGGGGGACAGGGACGGGATGGGGCGTTTTGCCCCGCGGGGGCGTTTTGCCCCACTCTACCCTATACATAATTCCTGGGGACAAGTTTTAAAAATTTTCCTTTAATTATGCTGAAGATCCGGTTCACCATGTTGTATTTTAAAACATACACAAATATACAATACATAAGAAACACGTGAATTTTTTGGTTCAATACAAATCATTTCGAAATTGTAGACTAAAGCAATAAGTACTAGAGCCTAGGGACAGTAACGGAGTGGAACATTTTAAATTGAAAATAAATTTTAATAAATTAGGTTATTGCTTTAAATTACTTTCAAATATCTGAAATTGACTGATCAAATACATTTTAATATCAACACTTAGCATAATCAGACTAGGTATAGTTTTTCGAGAAATGACTGGGGACAGCTGAATTCTGAATTTACCATGTTACCGGAAAATGACTCAATTATAATTATTATTATTATTATTGAATATTAAAGCTGAGCGCAGAGCACCAGCTTATTCACAAGCACTACGTCAAGTCAAGGGTTGTCCAGGGATGGTCAAGGGAAGTTCCAAGTCCAGTTGTAGTAAAGACCAGAGAGAGAGGCAGAAAACGTTTTAAGACAGTTTTCATTGACAATAAGAAAGCTTTGAAGGCGACGGCATAGGATCGATGGATTATAGGGAAGGACCTCTTATGAGGTTGGATTCTAATCAGGAGTGTCGAATGAAGTTGACACCAATCCTCTTGGTAAGGATAGGGTATACCACTGGGTCCTCCTCAGCCCGTTATTCAATTTCCCGGTTGTGTGTACTCTAACGGGACCATTGTCTTCCCACACACATGTCCAAGGCCTCCGGTGTCAGCAGCAATGACCGTCCAAGGCAGCTGGTCCCATCGACACACCGCTACACCAGGTGTTATACCCTATCGCTTGACAGCCACATCTAACTGTACCGGTGATGATTTAGGGGTCTTTCCTGCCCAGAACTTCTCCCCTTTGTGCCCGGATCACCTGTCCCTCATAGTGACACCGTCTTTCCCCCTCTATATCTTTCTTCCCTGCCCCATTGTTTGCTTTGTTGTGGTCACAGTTGGCTTTGTCGGTAACGTTGGTGTCTTTGTTGATGCCAAGGCCGTTGTCTTTGTTCTTGGCAAGGCTGTATTGTGCGTGAACCGTTAGAGCTGCCTATGCTTTCTTTGTGAACTAAAACACCCCTCACCCCATCCAGCAACAACAAAAGTTTCCTAGGAGTTGCAGGAACGCGGTAATATAATGCCGCAAAGGGAACTATAGTACAACTTTCAAAGTCAGTCGAATAGACAATTATTATGGTGCACGTTTCTTAATTTAAAATTGTTACAAACTCGACATTTCCCATTATAATCGTTATCCATTTCAAAAACAATAAAAATTAAAATGTAACATTAGAGATCATAGGCCAATGTAGAATGTAAACCAGAATGCAGTTAGCAAATGGTACAATGAAGGATATACTTACTTACTTACATTCAAAATTTTCAATGCAATTGTTATTTCGACATTTTTTGCCAATATAATTGTTATATATTCGACATTTTCAAAACCGCCGTAAGTAGGGGGCCTACTTATAGCCACACATTGGATGATTTAAACACAGAAACACCTGGCTGTTCAAAGCAGCTCTGCGAAGTAGGCTAAGGAGCATGCATGGCATAAAACTACAACCATTATATTGTTATAAATTCGACATTAATTTGCCAATTTAATTGCTCTGGATTCTAAATATAAAACTACCATAAGTAGGCCTACGCATAATAGCTGTGCATATGATGTATGCATGCATGCATGTATGTATGTATGCATGTATGTATGTATGTATGTCTGCCTGTCTTCATGTGTCTATCAGACAGATAGAGGACACACAGACACACAGAGAAAGACATACAGAAAGATATCGGTAGTCCCAAGCAACTCCAAGAAGCATATGTCAAGGAGACTGTATGGCATAAGACTCCAATCATTAAATTTAATAAATTCGAAATATTCCGGACCATGGCAAGCAGCAAGCTACTGACATGGTGCTCTAGTTAAAGAACTGCATTACTAAACGGAGTATAGCCACCAGCCATACCGGGACGTATCTCTTCAAAGCCAAGACTCTATAGGCTTTCTGGATAAAATCTTCAACCTGAAAGCAATGGTTCAGCATCTGTCAAATGCTTTGTACCTGACAAAAGCCGACGCTTTTATTAGCTACATTAAAGGCGCTATATTAAGTTCCGGCTACACACAAATATATCAATGATCTCTCCAGATTTAGGCTCCACATGTACCTCTGGTACTATATGAATAAGAACTTACAATTACAATTACCTATAGGTTGTTACTGAAGAAAATGTTATTCTCCATAATTATTGGTTCCCTCTGTAACTTGCCATGATCAGAAGGCCACAAGAGTGTAACTCTCTCACGTGGTGTCACCCTACATTGTAACTTGCCCTGATCTGAAGGTCAGTCACATGAGTCTAACCCCCCATGTGGGTGCCCCAACATTGCAACTTGCCCTGATCTGAAGGTCAGTCACATGAGTCTAACCCCCCATGTGGGTGCCCCAACATTGTAACTTGCCCTGATCTGAATGGCACAAAAGTCTATTCCCCCCCCCATGTAGTGGTCACCCCGACATGTGACAGAGAAAGTGTGACACAACACATGTTTATAGATTTGCCGAAATGTACTATGCCCTCCTATGTTGAATGTGGCGGAAACTGTGGAGCTGTAAACTGTTGAGCCCTACAGCTTCACGACCCTTTGCCCAAAAAGCACTAAACTTAACTTAAAGACTTCCTGTTGCCTTTTGTATGTGTCTTTAAGTCTGTGTGTGTGTGTGTGTGTGTGTGTGTGTGTGTGTGTGTGTGTGTGTGTGTGTGTGTGTGTGTGTGTGTTTAAGTACGTGCAAGTGTTTGTGTCAATGGGTTTGTGACTGTGTGTGTTGCATTGAAGTCTTTGTTCCCTGTTGTCCTTATCACATCATGTCTAACTGCATGGTGCAGCTATCATGACCCTGTGCCGCTGTGTCCCCAGATAGACTGAGTTTGTATGTTTGTGTGTCCCTGTGTGTCTTTCTGTGTGTTCAGTGTGTCTGTCTATCTGTCCGTCCCTCTCTTTGTCTGATAGACACAGCTGCAGACAGGCAGACTGAAGTACTTACGTACAGACATGCATGCATGCATGCATACGTAACTAAACAACATTATGTGCATACATTCATGAGGAGAGAATGAAATTGTAGACAGAAAGACACACAGACAGACAGACATACACAGACAGACAGACACACTATGCTACAGATAGACAGACAGACTACCTGTATCATAGTGATAGACAGACATTCATACAGACACAACACACATAGAGACAGATACAACTGCCTGTCGATCTGTATCACAGTGTGTCTGTCAGTACAGCCAGACGTACAGACGTAACAGACAGACAGACAGACAGACAGACAGACAGACAAAGATATAGACAGAATATGAGACAGAGAGACAGAAAGACAGACAGACATACAGACAGTCACTTTCCTCTATATAAGAAAGAAGTGGACTATAGTATAACGACACTCAACAGTCAACTTGCCTTCATTAGACTGAGTATATTGTTTCAATTATTTAAAGCAGAGGTCGCGTGATAGCGACCTGTTTATGTTCACATAAGGCCCAATATAACACACCCAGGACGTTCCAAAAAGGGGTGGGTTAGTCAGAGGGTGACGTGCGAGTCGCGGAAATAACAGTTTAGCAGGTGATTTGTTATTTCCGCTTTTCACCGAGGCCCGCCCACATTTTGGGGTTAGCAAAGCAGTTGTAGACTTTAGCCCCTCGCTACCTGAGGCCTGGATATTTCTTAATGATTTCTTTTCTGCAGTTAGTTTAATTGGCAGAATGATCTGTTTTTTCCCTGTTGAATCTTAGAACAGTTAACACTGTTTGTGTGTTGAAGAGAAGAACTTTAGGCTGTATGTGATTTTCCGGAAAATGTCGAATTTATCACAATTTAATGGTTGGAGATTTGTGCCATTCTTTACGTCAAAAATGGACATTTATTAAGTGATTTATGAAGTGTTAGCGACTTCATTTTTCTTAGTCTCCGCATATGAGTGTGGATGGCCAGTCCACTCCCTTGCTGTCGGATACTCCCACCGACAGTGTACGGTCAGTGTACTCATTATAACTGTGTTGGCTATGGTCACATGATGTGGGGCAGAAATTTTGAAACAAATTTCTACCCTATTGGGGATTTGAACTGCGACCTCTGGGTTGACAGTCTTGTAAACTAACAACTAGCCTACTACGCACCCCCTCGTGCAAAGTAATTGTACCCAAAAGTCACAAATTCACGCGTACACATAAATTAGTGTCAAAGCCCAAATTTATTCTGGAGCATGACATCAATTTCTGCCCTCAAGGCTTGGAGTCAAGTTTCCATTTTCACAAAGACCACTGCCGTTATCAAAAACATCTTTAAACAAGTAATTGCCGAAGTCCGTAGTGGTCCACTAGACAAAAGGAACAAATATACGTAAAGACAATCAAGGTACACAATCCTACTTTTAGAGCACGGAAAGTTAACACTTAGACAAAGGGTATCACTAACTACATGTATACCTAAAGACAATGGACACTAAAGTGACCAGTGATCACAATCCTACTGTTAAGTAGGGCACAGGAAGTAAGCTCATAGATAAAGGGTATCACTAAATATAACTAAACACAATGGAATGGACATTCAAGTGACCCATGATCACAGTCCCATTGTTAAGTAGGGCACTGAAGTAAACAAATACGTCAGTCAATTAGGTCTCATTAGGCAAACTAATCTTGTGGATATTGATCCATAAGTCTTTGGATAGGCTCGATTACGCCTTGGTTTTTGGCGCGCCATCGGTTGATGCCTTGTGAAGTCAAGTGCATTAGACACGGAAGTGGCAGAAGTCCCTAATTACAATTACAGCTAAAGCATGTGATCATACACTGAGTACAGCACCCTTTATGTCACGAGAGTGTCGTGCTCAACAGGCTAAATTGTGTTAAAGTTCACTAAGAACAATAAGTTCATCTGAAAGCAAACATTGCGCAGAAATGCAAGTTTGTTTGTATGAATCACAATTCTTAATTAATCTCACTTTAAGTATCACTCTCAAAAGCGCTGGTCACACGACTGTTGAACTAATCTAAGTAACTGCGCATGTGGGTTTAGGTTTTGTCACAAGCCAGACTCGGACTGGGCCTCCTAAACCGAACTCGGGCCTACTTTTGACTACCCTCTGGAAACCCTCTGAGTTGACGCAATGCTTGTGAATAAGCTAGTTCCCTGTGCTTGGCTTTCGAGTGGCACTTAAAGTTTGGAGATCACGATTACAATTAAGAAACAATTTGGCTGGTATGGGTGCAACGAATGATAAGCCCTCGTGAATAAGCGGTGGCCCTGCACTAGACATTCTGGCGATGCTTTAGAAATGCGGAGTTTATGATTACGATTATACGATGGATGGAGATCTGTGCTGTTCGCCTGGAGACCTTACCCTCTTACCAACGTAAGAAAGAGGTCTGATCAGAATATTAGAAGGCGGTCAAATTGCAGTAGAGCTAAAAGGAAAGGTCATACCAAAGTAATAATGGTCATAAGATAGTACAAAGAGATCATATCATAGTATAAACTGGTCACTCCATAATAGAGAGATCAAACAATAGCTGAAAGAGGTCATAGCACAATAGAAAGAGGTCAAACAATAGCAGAAAGAGGTCAAAGCATTGTCTGAAAGGTCATAACATAGTACAAAGAAATCATACCATAGCAGAAATTGGTCATACCACAATAGAGACCAACCACAGCAGAAAGAGGTCTTAGCATAATAGAAAGAGGTCATATTATTGCAGAAAGAGGTCGTGCCATGCCATAGTAAAAAAGGTCATTAGCATATATAACAAAGAGATCATACCATAGTAGAAACTGGTCACACCATAATAGAGACCACTCACAGCACAAAGAGGTCATAGCATGTTACAAAGAGGTCATGCATATAGTCGAAAGAGGTCATACCATAGTAGGCCTAAGTGGTTGTTATTGCAATTTCCTCTTCAGATAAAGTATAATGTTGATTTCCGCAGTGGCGTAACTAGGACTTTTCGTTTGGGGGGGCTTTAAGCCCTGAACATGGCGAGTACGGTAGCCCGAGCCCATATTGAAGCCGGGGCTTGATTCATTTTAGGGGGCTTCAGCTTCGTTTGGGGGCTTAAGCCCCCAAGATAACGCTAGTTACGTCCCTGGATTTCCGAGATAAATTTACAATCCTGTTGTGAGTCAGCAGATGAAAACACTCGCTCATTATGACTTCAGGCAAATCGATAAAGGATTCTAGGTCAAGTGTATGGCTAGGACAATGTTCTATGGCTCAGACCCGACAAAGAAATCAGAATTAGACTCAAAGGCCTATAACTATCCATGGTGGCTTATTCCAGAGACTTGATTGAAGCAGTTGATTGAACTATGAGCAGGGTCCAGGCCTTACGGTCACTCTATAGCATGGTCAGTACACGGGGACGTTAAATCGTGAGGCACCCATTCAAACGGGCAGCTGTGGTGAAGGATTTCACTCAATCTACTCATTGAAAAGTGAGCAGGATGAAAGCCATATGGTCGCCATAGAAAAATGCATACATTTTTGTATCACAATTTGCGATTCTGAGTTTGGGCATCGTTCTAACTGCATTGGAACATGTGGATCTCAACATCCCCACTCACTGAAGATACATTTCTCCATATAAGTCCCTTCTACCTATTGTTATTTCCTTCTACCTATTGTTATTTCCTTCTACCTATTGTTATTTCATTCTACCTATTGTTATTTCCTTCTGGTTTAGACTGTCTGCCATTCAAGATACCTTACCCCATATATTTTGTTGCCCTACCCATTCCTCTTTCACCCAATATTCCTGACTACCACTGAAAATACACTTCCCCATACTTATCGCTTTTGCCCAATGGTTCTGTCTATCTGGGTCAAGGAGATTGTTGAATGATTTCAGAAGGACAAGCCTTTGATAGTTGTGATACCTGATATCCCCATAAGGTTGACTCACCTTTCAACTCCCATGGGGGCGACTGTAAACTGAACAGTAGGACAGATGGGCACCTTGCAGGCTGCCATACAGTTAAATTTGACTTTTCTTAGACTTGTAATAAACTTTTACTATAATTATGTAATCTTACTCATCAGTTTGAATTAATAAACGAATATTTATCATCATCATCATCTTCATCATCATCATCTTCCATTAGAAAAAGACAGGCTTAATTCTTTCACCCCATTCTTCTTCAATTGAATATACCCTACATTTCCCCATACATTATGCTTCTGCCCATTCTTTCCACTATTACCATATCTTTCTTTCTCCTCCGTCAAGTATTCGCTGACGATGAGGCTCTAACAAAACTTCTCCATTTCGGTCGGTCTCTTGCGAGTTCTATTGCCCTTCTTAAGTCCCATCCTCTGTCTTCTATGCCCTCCAGTAAGTTATCTATCCATCTTTTCTTCTGACGTCCTCTGCTCCTCGTTCCCTCCACCTCTCCGTGCAGCGCCTTTGCCGGCATTACCATATGAGCATTGCTAAACATAAACTGCTTAAAAGCAGTTCTGTTGTCTTTAGATAACAAAACTGCTTTTAAATAGTTTTAAGTGGTTTCCTTATCTCTGTTAGATTTAGCTGTACAATCGGCTCTTGTTTTAATCTAGTTCGTATAATTATGTTTATAATCACTGTATAAAAAACGAAACTCTTCAAGTTGCCCTAAATTGACTACTTCCACGCCACCACACGACCACCATCATCACCAACTGCAACCGTAACACCATGCCGTCTCCTCGGCTTGACCTCCCGGACTCTGACCTGGCGACTATTGCGGCCTTGATTTGATAGAGCGCCGGATATTAAGCTGGATTTTGCGTGGGGCTGAGAAATTTCGAAGGTTTACAGTACATTACATACGCGCTTGTCAAATCATCAAATGCATATAAAAGCTACTTACTTACAAATCGTACACCGATACAGTGATGATCGTGTACATATAATCTGGCGCTATATAAAGTCATTGCGATAGGAACAATTTTGTTAATGATTTCAATTAATAACACTAACCGTAGCGCATGCGCGTAGAGACCGCCTTGTAAACACATCAACTGATTTCTCTTTCCGCCAAAAACATCAGGCGCCAAAAATCAGCTGTTTCTTTGGTTCGTTGAGCAACCTTATGTCAGTAACCATCGATGCGTAACGAGAATAATTGTCTTCGTAAAACGCGGTTTTTGTTCGCGTGCGAAGCGAAGCTCATGACGGAATAATCTGACGCCTGTCAATCACCTGCTTTCTTTGTTTTCTTTGTTACGACTGCCTGGCCACGCCCACCTGTCAATCAATTGGGACACTCATAAACCGCACTTGGTGAGGTACGAATTCAACGGCTTTCGTTGCAGCAAAGTAAATGTAAAAGTAACTGCATGTAGATTGTAGATGTAAACTCATAGCGCTTCGTAAATAGTACGATACTCGGTGTTCTAGCTGTCAAAAGCTGGGGTAGAATTTATATTTAGAAAGTTTTATAGATTAATCGTAATCGTAAACTCGAAACTTCTACAGCGCCCACAAAAAGGGAAGTCGCGGGACCCAGCTTATTCGCAGGCGCTCAGTCTAAACAAAATCGATAGGCAGAGGTCAAAATCCAGAGAGTCAGGCAGGCAGACAGGCAGGCGGCTAAGGTGGATGGTGTTTGGTGTTGAGACCACATTGCACGAACGCACGACAAAATCTAACGTTGTTAATTGGCCTATATTTCACGCGAAACTGGGGTCAAGACCTGATTCCCAGCATCTTTTCAATTACTTGGCTCAGGGGGTTATAAGAAATGCTAGGCGATTGAACCCTTAACAAACTAAAACATTGCCCACACAATTACTACAGCGTGTAGTACAATCAAAGATGTTAGAGCCGTAGCCTACAATGTTTCGCACCCGTACAGACGCTTACTTTCGTTGATCAATAAACAGACGAATCTTACTCCGCGCCGTGCGATTATCTGCTTTCCGATCAGCTGACGGACCGCATAACAACTGCGCTGCTAATAAAGCGAGACACGTGCGCCGTGAAATGAGGCAGCACGCGAGGCGGGGGAGGTGACGTAGCCTCTTGCAGGGCTATTTTTAGCAACAGCCCAGCCGTGAGGGTAACTCCTTTGTTAGAAGTTTTCTCCATAGGGTCGTTAGTATTAGGGGCACGGAGTCAGTACTGGGGCTGCTGCGTTGGATTAAGGGTGAGAACAGACGCGAGGCTATTAATATTCATGAGTGGTCTGAGCGAGCGTTCTGGAGATAAGCCAGTTCCCGCATCTGGCTTTTATGGCTTTTTCGAGGCATTTGCTTGGTCCACACATGGGTCTGGTAATGAAACGCTGGCAGTAAGGTCAGAGAGGGAATGAAGGATGGTTGGAAGGAAGGACGGCTGGAAGGCTGGATGGACGGCTGGATGGAAGGATGTCGACGGATGGATGAACGGAATGGTGGGTGGATGATGAATGGATGATGAATGGATGATGGGTGAATGGTGGATGGATGAATGGTGGATGGGTGAATGGTGGATGGGTGAATGGTGGAAGGGTGAGTTGATGGTTGAATGAGTGGATGGTGGGTGAATGGGTGGGAGGATGGATCATGAAGAGATAGATGAATGGATGGATTGATTGATGGAACCTTATATACAGACACTCATCTGCCGTTATCTAGTCATCGTGCTGCCTAGGCTTAGGCCTACGATTCAAAAGATATAAATGCCGGGTCAACGCACCCAGACTGTAACGTCGTGCAAGCAATGGTTTGCGTTACCTCGAAAATGTCACCATTTGGGTCTATTTACTACGTACGTACTTGACGTGTGGGTTGTAGATCTGGTCTAAGGTACATAATATGACGCACTTGGTTTTTGTTCTTCCGAACGCTGGCTTTTTGCACTCGTGAATTTGACATTTGACAGCTTTGACATCTAATCACGCCCTTCACCCAAAAATTTACAGCCCTTCCGTATCGACATCGTGACCTCTGCCTCTAGAACTAACGACCTTCAGAGAAACTGACCAGAAGAGCGAATGTAAATGTAAATGTAAATCTTCTAAATTTCTCAGAGCCACACAACAGTCGCATCAGCTTATTCACCGGCGCTATATCATATCAATCCGCAACAGCCGCCATGCAGATAAGAATCCTGGGAGATCAAGCCGAGGAGATAGCATGGTGCTACGGTGACGGAAGTTGATGGTGGTCGTGTGGTGACGCTGGAGTAGAATTACGAAAGGACAGATTGAAGAGTTCGGTTTTCAGTTGTGAGTGTAAAGTGGTAGAGGAGAGTGCAAGCGGAGGAGAGGTGAAATTAACAGGCGAGGTAGGATGATGAGCAAGCTGGCGCAAGTGTTTTGGGAGTTAATTCCAAAGAGCTGGTGAAGCATACACTGAGGAGCTGTTGCAGAATTTAAGAGAAGATGAGACTGGAGGCCGAGATAGAGAAAGATATGATGATGGGGCGCATAGACCTAGGTCCAAGGCGGTTTGAAGGTGAATAGCGGGCGAATGCAAGAGTAGCCTATTGAGAGGTTTAAAGAGCGTTGTACGTAAGAGATAGGCCTACGAGTTTGTAATGGATGCGCTGATGGACTTTTAGACAATGGAGTGATTTGAGAACAGGGGTTATGTGGTGATGGTGTTTGAGAGTTTTGGTGACTGCGCGTGCGAGAGCGTTCTTGTTTGTTTGCAGGCGTTTTATTTGGGAATAATCGATGTCGTCGAAAAGTAAGATAAGATGGTAAGATAACATAGAAAAGTAAGATAAAGGTAACGTTAGAAAGATAAATAGATTTATGATTATGATTTTAGTGAAATACACATAAAAATTGCATTTTGCATGTTTTTTAGACGTCAGCTTTAAACAGTATTCAACCACACTTTTCTGTGAATTAGTTTGGCCCTAATGCTCAAATCGCATTCACACAAATGTCAGGTGTTCGTCTTAACGACTTGGCTGGCAGATCTTCTCTTGTAGTGCCTTGCGGACCGATTCAATGGCGAAGAAGTCCAGAGCCATAAAGTAATTCTCGTTGATCTGTTAAACACACGAAAGATCCACATAATAACTGAACTGAATTCTGTACAAACAAGAAAACGACGTAGATGGGTCGCAGCCTTGACAATGGCATAATTATGTAAAATACAATAGAACTGTAATTTGATAATGCACTCATTACAAAGTTCACAAGCGCATATTCAAATCAGACAAACAATGAGCACCGTATTGGATCGGAAGACAGTAGTTTCCATCAGATGCTGATTGAAGAGAGGATCGGCCATTGACAGATTTGCATGGCTTGTAACATAGAAGATAAGTAAGCTAATTATCAACTTAGATTTAGTTATATTAAATTAAAAAAATGTCCTTGACGAACAGCTGATGAAAAAAACAAAGAACATTAGCGGATATGCCTTCAATATGTTTGCAACTTTGCGCCCAGTTTCTTGGCGTCTGGCGGCGTCACTGAAAATTCATGTACTAAAATAAATAGCACAATTAAGAATAACGTAATATAGAATAACACTCAATGTTGAACTTGTTAAAGCGCCCTTGTAAAGGCATGTGCCGTGTTACGGCGCTGTAGAAATTGTCGTAGTCATTCAATTCCACACAACATAACACAGAAGAAGACAAAATGTAGAGCAAATAGAGAAAACTATTGAATAACACAGTAGAATTGGCTAAAAAAGCATAACATAAAGCTCGGTCTTCAAGAGGTTGAGAACACTGTGATTTATATCTGATCCACTATCATCCTTCAAAATTAATGTCGTTTAACACTAAGCAAAATTCAATCATTCATATATATAAATTTTTATAGCGCCTTTTCAAGAGGACTCAGAGGCGCTCCCAACTCCAGCACGACCAAAAAGTACAGTTTTAAGTTTAGTAACCAAAGCTTCAGTAAGAGTTCCTGGGAGCAGGCGTATCTCCTGGGAAGCCCCTTCCAGACCACTGGGCCCACCACGGAAAAGGCTCGATTCTGCATAGTTGCAGTTCGTGCAAATGGGATGCGTTTCTACGTCACCTTTTGCGGTGGCGATGCCAGCATCCGGATTGTGTTCTCGTCGGTTTTATTAGTTACTCCAACAGCCAGCATTCTAATTCCACTCTGTCTAACTGCATCAATTTCAGCCGGCAAAGTAGACGGATCCGTTGGGTAACCATCGGTAATGATGACGGCTGCGTTCGGGACATCCGGCCTATCACCGCTCAGACCAAACACCTCCTTTCTCATCAACCTTAAACCTCCTGTCATGTCGGTCGTACCACCCTTTTGGTATACTAGGCTGTCGATGGCATTCAGTAGGGATTGCCGATCCTGGAATCTGAAGAAGGCAAAATTGAGAGGACTTAAGAGTTTTGTGAGCGACAGAAAATTAAAAAAAACTACAAAGAATGATTTCTAAAAAAAATGTCTTGCGACAATGGATAGTTAGGCCTACTAATTTTTCGGATTTGACACTTTATTCGTAAGTTTAATTTAAAGCTCTTCCAAAATTGTTGACAAAATTCAATAAATCATTGAAATAAAGAGAAATCTATAATATTGGTTACTGTAGTACCATTTGCTGTGTTTGTAATGTGTATAGCCTATGTGTATGCATGTATGTGTGTAAATATAATATTTATGCATGAACGTATTATGTATGTATACATGCAAACATACATTTATGCATTTATAGAATGCATATATTTAAAATTTGTAAAGCACTTAGATATCTTTTTATGTTATGTTTTCACGTATGTATTGCATGTGCACATGTGCTGGGCAGTGATGGGCACTAACTAATATTTTTAGTTAAATTATAACTATTTTACAACAAATAATAAAAAATGTTTAACTAAAAGTTGGCAACTGATTTTGTAAATAAGTTAATTTAACTAAAAATATTAAATTTAGTTTAACTTTTTCCAACTTTTAACAAACTGTTTTCACAAACATTTTCACAATGACAGAGGTTAAGTGAGCTGTAATAATGCAGAGCATCAATGACAATTTCACTTTCAAACTGTAATGTGTACTAGACTAATAGTCCTAGTACAGTTCTACAAGAAAATCACAAAGACATTTGCTAATCATGCATTGCAATGCAGTTCACTTGACTTGAGTAATAAAATCAGTTAGGGCCTACTCATGACAATCATTGCGGTAGATAGTTGCTGATTTTGTTACTTATACTTTCTAGATAATAACTAAAAAATATTAGTTAAACTTTTAGATAATAACTAAAAAAAATATTAGTTAAACTTTTGTTTTAACTAAACTATTTTTTAAGTTAAACTTCTGCCTTAACTAAAATAATTAGCTAAACTAAAAATTTGCAACTTTTTAGTTAACTCTTGCCCATTAGCCTACTGGTGCTGGGAGACCTATATTGTACTCTTGGATCATGGTGGGTAAGCTTGTTGATAGAAAGAAAGGCATCTGATGACTTATATAGCGCCTTTCCAAAGATGCCCTCATACTTACGCGCTTAAATTCCATCTGACAGTCGATGTACTGGAGATGATGACAAGTCCAACTCTCGTCGTCTGCAATCCGATGTCAAAGTAATCTGTGATGGAGTGGATGAAATGAACGTTGCGCTTCCAGTTGTTGCACGTTGTGTCCTGGTGGTAGTTGAATCCTTCGTCAGTGTCGCAGATGCTTCCAGATGCATCAACGACGAAACACAAATCCAACTTTTCGGTACAGGATGCTGTATACATATGGAAGAAAAATTATTTAGAAAACTTGTGGGTAAGAAGAGTTGGGAAGATATAAAAAGAGAATTTAATCTCCGTTAATCTCATATACAATATCTCGAACAAACGGACGTCATCAAAACTACCCCCCCCCCGTCTCAGTCGTGATCTGAACCCATTCTCCTCAACCCTATATGAGAGATTTACACAAAGGTGCGCTAGTAAGTGCAAAGATACGTATTTAAATACATACATGCATACGTACATACATGCGTATATATATATATACAGACAGCTATGCATACATACATCCATATATACATACTAGCATACATACATGATAATGCATACAATGTCATATGCACATCCATTCATACATGCAACTATTGGCAAGCATACATACATACACGCATGCATACTTATATTCATGCAGGCATGTATACATGCAGTGTCAGACACTCATGCAATCATACATACATGCATTAATAGTGGCCAAGGCTTCCATCGTTCGTCTCTATTTATCAAATAACTATCGCCCAAACATAACAAAGGAACTGACCTATTTGTGGCTCATATAGTTTATCTGTAGTTTTGCAGGTCTGGTATTCCAGTTGTTTAAAAATGTTCTCGAGGTCTTGGAAGGTTGCAGCAACGAAAACTTGTTCGTTTTCCTGTTCAAAAAGCGGAAATCAAAATAGCACTGGAGACTGACAAGTTAATATCAAGCAGCAGGAAAACGATATTATTTAACTGAATATGAACGCATTTGGCGTGCGACCTATCTTTCCTAGTACCCACATGCCAGTGTTTAATCTAGTCCTCCTCTTCTGGGGTAATCAAGGTTTGTGGAGAGGACGAACGAGCGCCCGGAGGACGATTTCTTGTTTTTCTTGTTTTTTTCTTGTTTTCTTTCTGTTCTTCTTTTTCTTCTTCCTGTTCCTCACCTTATTAGCATTATTTCCATTCTTCGCATTCTTCGCATTCTTCTTCCTCTTTTTCGTCGTCGTTTTCCTCTTCGTGCTCCTCTTCTTCTTCTTCATCGTCCTTGTCCTCTTCCTCTTAATTCTGTTATTCCTCCTTGTCTTCTTCTTCTTCTTCGTCTTCTTCTTCCTCCTTCTCCTCCTCTTCCTCCACCTCCTCTTCCTATTCCTCCTCCTCCTCCTCCACACCACCATCCTCCTCCTCCTCTTCATCCTCCTTCTCTTCCTCTTCTTGTTCTACTTCTTCTTCTTCTTATCAATCCAGGGATCCTGAGTGGCCGAGTGGGTTGGTAGCCTGCTCGTCACGCCGGCGCCCCGGGTTCGCTTCCCGGTCGGGTCGGTTTATCAGACATTAATTTCTCGGATCTTTACTGCGGGTGGCTCGGTCGCATTATAAATGTGGAGTACAATACAACACACAATACAACACATCACAATACAACTGGGGCGCGGTGGTTTAGGGGTATGTTCGGTGCCTTGCAGCTGGAGGGTTGCGGGTTCGAATCCACCTCAAAAGTCGCCGCGTAGGGACCCTGGGCAAGTCCTTCACTCGCAATTGCTCATGCGCTTCGGCGTGAAACTCCGATTCAGCGTTCGCGCAGTAGTCGGGAGCGCCTCTGAATGGGAAATCTGGCAGGGGCGCTATAACAAGTGTTCAAATACAATACAATACAATCATCTGTTTCTCCAGGCATGTGTACTTTCTTCCTCTCTCCGGTTCACCCAACATTATCTTCTTCGGCATCATTTCATTCGTGTGCCTAGCTGGACTAATTGCTTGGTGACACAATTCAACAGTGAGCCAGTATTGTATTGTGCTGCACTACATTGGATTGTAATGTATTTCCATGATGCTGTATTTATTCCTTTGAGTTGTATAGCATTGCTATAGCATTTGCTTTGCTTTGAATTGAATTATAAAGTTATGTTATTGATTTGAATTGCATAAACACCTTGTGGGGTGGAGACGAGAGCTCCTTCAGTGTATCCATGTCGATGTCATTCGTAACTCCTACCGCCAGAAGCCGGATGTCTTGATCAGTGACCCTCTTGACGGCATTACGGATTTCATCCATTGGGTACGGATCAGAGCCTCTCCTCGGCTTTCCATCGGTGATTAGAATAGCCGTGTTTCCTGCCCCCGGACGGTCTCCCCTCGCTGGCGTGAAGACTTTCGATAGCGTGTCGAGGGCGGCAATTGTGTTCGTGTTACCACCGGTGTAAGGTAAGTTGTCGACGGCGTTCAGCAATGCTGATTTGTCGTGAAAACTGCATATAGAAGACACAAACGAGAACCTTATTTAGTATGTGTGCGTGAATATGATATACATATACTACATACTAAAAGATCTAGGTAGAATGCGTCTTCACAAACTAAGAGAACGAAACTTAGCCCGAGCGAGCTTAACGTGCGCATGTTCACAGGAATAGCCTACAATTCCAAGGGGTGGGATCTACTACTGGTATACTTAATATCTTAATACGAAGTTTTTTTGTCGAATTCACTGCCTAGTTTTGTGCATTTTGTCCGTCGTCGAACGTCATTCAAAACTGAGCATTAAAATAATCTGCTTCAGTTTCTGTAGCTTCCATGGCTTCTGGTATCTCTGGACTTATTGGACTTCGATTATGACTTGGACAACGATTTTACTATAATAAGGGACCATGGATTTTATTCTTTGGATTAGAACCAAAAGAGTGCGTGTTTTCCTCGATATGATGTTGATTTAAAGAAACGATGAACCTGCAGATCTACCGCTCAGCTCCAACCGGTTCTAGCAACTCTCGTATAAGGTTATAATTTTTATGTCAACGGACGAGACCCACACCAGGGTCAGGAGCGCTATACTGAATTTTTGATTTCTTTCCTTGACAGGTAGCCTGGACATTGTAGTAGGCCTATTGCATTAGAAAAACTGAGGTAAACACATTCTAACTGTGCAGTGTGCATAGCGTACAATTTGACTAGGTAAATGTACAAGACTTTCTGCATATGTGTATATAAAGAGGAGTATGCATGTAGGGGTGTTCATAACTGTGTATCACACCATTGCTAATTTGCATCATGCAAGTTGCATGATATGCAAGAGCAAATGTGTTCACAATTATGTGAATAAGATGTTTAAATACGAGATTGAACAGTAATTATTGGTCCCTGTATCAGAATTGCAAATGAATCTCTTGAACTACTTTAAAGTCCGAATAAGAAAGCGTCTGAACTATTTCTTACGTCCTAAGGTCCCATTTGAGCCAGGGGCTGCTCTCGAATTCGATCAATGCCACTCTGACGTCGTTGTCTCCTATGGTCATGTCATTAATAAGATGCTTTATGAAAGAGAGAATCAGTTCCCAGTTGTAACACGTTTTCACGTCTTTATCGTCGCAGATACTGCCCGATGAATCAATGACTAATGCCAAATCCATCGCAAAATCACAATCTATAGGACGAAGAAAAGTTACTTCGTTGTATAAATACAGTCAGTGCGAAACAGAAAGAAGGAAACAAAGAAGAAGAAGAATACGACGAAGAAGAGAAGAAGTAGAAGTAGAAGTAGAAGAAGAAGAAGAAGGAGGAGGAGGAGGAGGAGGAGGAGGAGGAGAAGAAGAAGAAGAAGAAGAAGAAGAAGAAGAAGAAGAAGAACAAGAAGAACAAGAAGAACAAGAAGAAGAAGAAGAAGGAGGAGGAGGAGGAGGAGATGAAGAAAAGAAGAAGAAGATGGAGAAGGAGAAGTAGAAGGAGAAGGAGAAGAAGGCGGGGAGAAGAAGAAGAAGGCATGCATATTTTCGCGCATGGATACTCACATACATGAATACATACATGAATACGAAAATATACTCATGCACTCATACATGTACATTATATTGATAGTGCTGAAAGCATCAATAGTTATTCTCAATTTATCGAAGAAACTTACGTTTGTGTGGCGCATCGTTTACTGTTCGTTTCCAAAGTTTTTTGCAATTCTCGTTTTCTTGTTGTCCCAAGACCGTCTGCAGGGTTTGGTAGTCTTCAGCAACGAAAACAGTTTCGCCAACCTGTTCAAAACACGTAAATCAAAGTAAAACTGGAGACTGGCTAGTTAATTATGGAAATATATTATTAATCTAAAAGGAACGAAAGCAGAAATGTATCTGTTCTCCTATGTTGGCTTTCGTACAGACCTATTACTTGTGCAGCTACTATCCGACAGTGCGTATATTAAATATGTATGTATGCATGTATATATATGTATGTATGTATGTATGTATGTATGTATGTATGTATGTATGTATGTATGTATGTATGTATGTATGTATGTATGTATGTATGTATGTATGTATGTATGTACATGTATGTATGTATGTATGTATGTATGCATGCATGTATTATATGCATGTATGTATTATATGCATGTATGTATGTGTATGGACATGTTTGTGTGTGCATGCTTTTTTGTTTATGTATATATGCATACAGTCTGAGTATTGCAGAAAAAAGACTGGGGAAGTCATTCTTTTATCCACGTGGAGATGAATATTTTATCCGTAATTTGCAAACTGATGCCAATGAAATTTGAAAGTTTTCATCAGATTTCAACGCTAGCGCTTTTGAAATTGGAGGAATGCCCCTTGAATTGGATGGGAAATCAACTGTTTATTTATGTATGTCAGGCAGGACCGCATTTAAAGCTAGAGAGGGTAGTATAGTACAGTATAGTATTGCCTGGCATTGCTTTGCACTAATTTGTAAAGTTATTTTTACTAGAATTGCATAAAAAACCTTGTGGGGTGGAGACGACAACTTCTTCAGTGTGTCCATGTCGACTCCATCCGAGACTCCGACAGCCAGAAGCTGGATATTCTGATCAGTGACCCTCTTGACGGCAGCACGGATTTCATCCATTGGGTACGGATCAGACCCTATCCTCTGGTTTCCATGGGTGATTAGAATAGCCGTATTTCTTACGTCCGGACGGTCACCCCTTTCTACGGTGAAGAAGGTCGATAGTAAGTCGAGGGCGGCTATTGTGTTCTTGCTACCACCGGTGTAAGGCAAGGTGTCGATGGCGTTCAACAATGATGATTTGTCACGATAGCTGCATAGACAAGATACACACGAGAACCTTTATTAGTATGTGTGCATACATATGATACATATACATACTAAGGGATCTAGGTAGAATGCGTCTTCACAAACTAAGAGACCGAAACTTGGCCCGAGCGAGCTTGACGTGCGAATGTTCACAGAAAGGCAATTCCAAGGGTGGCTTCTATACTGTGACACTTAATGTCTTGATGCGAAGTTTTTTCGAATTCACTGACAAGTTTTGGACGTTTTGTCCGTCGTCTGAAGACGTTTAGAACTTAACTTTAAACTAATCTGTAGTTTTCATGTCTTCTGGTATCTCTTGATTTTTATTATTGGATTTCGATTATGATTTTGGCTAAGATTTGAAGCGATCATCATTTTCCTCTTTGGATTAGAAACAAAATAGTTAACGGGTTTCTCGTTCTGAGACAGACCTACAGAAACGATGAACCTGCAGATCTACCAACTCAGCGCCAACCGGTGCAATGAACTCTCGTATATGGTTAATAGGGTTATAAGCCAGCGTAAGAAACCAACACCTGGGCCTCGATCGTCATATTTAATTAGAATCTTTATTTATTTTTTTACTTAACCATAAATTTTAATGAACTCAAGTATCAGTATTGACAACGAAAAACAAGTACAAAAGAAAAAACAGACTAGCAACAAGGGGAACAATTTGACGGGTATCCACCAAAGTGTAGTTGGCCTATTGCATTAGAAAAATTGGTGTAAGCACATTCTAATTGTGCATAGTGTACAATTTAACTAGGTAAATGTACAAGACTTTGTGCATATACATGAGTTAATAGACGTGTATACATGCGGTGGTGTTACTAACGTTGTATCATACCATTGCTAAACCTAACCTGCATAATATGTAAAAGCAAATGTGTCCACAAGGATGGCAATAAGATGTTTCAACAGAAGATGGAGAGTTATTGGTCCCTGTACGATAATTGCAGATAAATCTGCTGACTTACTTTAAGGTCCTAGTAAGAATGCGGTGGAACTATTTCTTACGTCGTAAGGTTCCATTTGGGCCTGGCATAGCTGTCGATCAATGCGACCTTGACGTCGTTGTCTCCAATGGGCATTTCGTTGACAAGTCTATGCACGAAAGCGAGAATGTCCTTCCAGTTGTCACACGTTGTCACTTGCTTATCGTCGCATATACTGCCCGATGAATCAACGACAAACGTCAAATCCATCTTATAGGAACAGTCTGTAAGAAGAAGAAAAGTAACTCCATCTCTATGGGTACAGTCAGTACGACGAAGAAAGAAAAGAAACAAAGAAGAATAAGGAAGAAGAAGAATAAGAAGTAGTAGTAGTAGTAGTAGTAGTAGTAGTAGTAGTAGTAGTAGTAGTAGTAGTAGTAGTAGTAGTAGTAGTAGTAGTAGTAGTAGTAGTAGTAGTAGTAGTAGTAGTAGTAGTAGTAGTAGTAGTAGTAGTAGTAGTAGTAGTAGTAGTAGTAGTAGTAGTAGTAGTAGTAGTAGTAGTAGTAGCAGCAGCAGCAGCAGCAGCAGCAGCAGCAGCAGCAGTAGTAGTAGTAGTAGTAGTAGTAGTAGTAGTAGTAGTAGTAGTAGTAGTAGTAGTAGTAGTAGTAGTAGTAGTAGTTGTTGTTGTTGTGGTAGTAGTAGTAGTAGTAGTAGTAGTGGTGGTGGTGGTGGTGGTAGTAGTAGTAGTAGTAGTAGTAGTAGTAGTAGTAGTAGTAGTAGTAGTAGTAGTAGTAGTAGTAGTAGTAGTAGTAGTAGTAGTAGTAGTAGTAGTAGTAGTAGTAGTAGTAGTAGTAGTAGTAGTAGTAGTAGTAGTAGTTGTAGCAGTAGTAGTAGAGGTAGAAGCAGAGGTAGAACAACAACAACAACAATAACAACAACAACAAGAACAACAAAGTTCAAGAAGGAGATAAAGAAGGAAAAAGTAGGAGTTACGGTGGAAATCCTAAGAGCTACACTTCCTCGAAGCTGCAGCAGATAAGGCAATTCATAGCATGCTGAATGACGGCCACATCTGATGACACACCAGAGAAGTTTATTAACAATTGGAAAACCAATTCCAGATCAATCAACGACAAAATATAAGTACAGCATTTCGGTACAAAGACCTGCGAAGATATTGCATGGAGGAAATTTCACAGATATGAAAACGTGCGTGTTAAGATGGCTTGAAAATGTTTCTTGGGCTTTCTGTTGCGAAATTTGTTCGTAAGGTTAATAGTAGGAGAGGGCTGCATTGTTGTGGATTATAATTGCATGGACGCAACATTCTCTTCCATAAAGCGCACTGTTTAATTGGTGGTAAGAAATTACCGAGCACCTACCGTTTGTTTTCGTCCTGGCTGCGGTGATTGACATGGAGCAGCCTAGCACCAGCAACAATAGATGGAATTGCGAAAGTTGCACCATTGTATCTATAAAGCAATTAATCGAAATCGTCTTTCACGTATTAGATACATGTATGCATGTATCTAATACATGTATCTTGGCACTCACGCCTGTAAAAACTTAGGTATGAGTAGTAACCTCAAAGGGCGCTATGTAAATCTACGTAATGAATGGCACCTTTCAAAGCGTCATTAATGTATTGACCATTGAATGCATGCTTTCTGGCGATAACTACAGCGCCTTTCAACCTCTTAACGACGAGCTACATTGGTTTCCCAGTCGGTTTTAGTAAGCGCTTATCGTTAAGTTTCTGTAATGTAATTAGTAATTTATATAGCGCCGCTCACAGCCGTGGCCATTCAGTAGCGCTCCGGCATACTTATATTATGCTCATATTATGCTCTTCCACCATGTGGGCTTCCTGTCAACGGATTTGGATTTGCGTGGAAGATAGAAATTCGTTTTGACGGATGCTGGACACACCAACATCTTAAGCGGCAACATTATAACGTTGGAGAAAATTTATTTTGTGAGAAAATAAAATTGAAGTTCTTTAAGAGTACCTGGTCATCTAAATTCTCTCTCAATTCTGCAAAGACTGTCTTCACCAATTACTGCCCGTAGAGCATCTTCGTATTCAACTTAACAGGAGGTTGCATACATTTGAATTACCGTACTTTAATGCACTACTCATAAGAAAATCTTCATCATTCGATCACCGTACAAATATATAAAAATGGGATAATTCTTGTTCTTATGCTTGCTCCAAGATTTAACCTGTTTCCTTTTTTGGACCGGAGTAATATTATTTTATGCTCCTCAGATCCTAAGATATAACTGTATATGAATCCGACATTATGACTTTGTATTATATTGCATCGCTTTCTATAACGTTTATTTGTTTGTTTGTTTTACTGATGTTGTGCCATTTTGTTACTTTTACTTACTTGTCTACTTACTTGAGTGTAGGCTAAAAGTACTCTGAAACCTGAAAGCTTCTGCATGAGCAAGAAGATCCTGGAAACGGCTGGCTTCGTTCCTATCTCACTGATGGCTCTAAAATTGTCATTCTTGGTGGTTCTCGCATTCCCTGGCTTAGCAGGGTAACTGTTAAATTTGTGGTTCGACAGAGCTTTGTGTTTGGTCCACTTCTAAAGCTAAGCATCTAGATACATGCATATAGGCCTACACACATACATACAATAGTCTGCGCTGGTAAATCTGTAGTTCTCTTCCGAACGTAATCGATGAAACGATCAGCTGCACACGGATGTTTCAAGTCGATTTGAATAATATCAACCACGCAACTACTGCAAAGCTGCAAAGCTGTGACTGGTTTGCCTTGAAACCGTCCTGAAGAAAAACCGACAAATCTCTTAATTTCTCTGTTGGACTCAGCTGCTTATATAGCATCTTATTGGAATCTTATGAAAACCTTCTCGCCATCGTTGTCATCTTTGTTATTGTAAACAAAGTTCTTAAATGTGTAATTAATTGTAGCTGACGGCGTACTTCCAAACTACCGCTTTACTAAAACCGGAAATAATTTAGCTGAAGACGTTTGCTTATTTACGGCTTCCGCTCTGCTAGAAAGAGAAGTCACAGGATATATAGTCTTTCCTATATAGTTGAACGGATTGCTTTGCCTTTAAATGTTACCGAGTCGCCTTAAGAATTGTACAGTGACGATATTGTAATTTCACTAGTAGTATCGGTGTTATGTGGATCTAAAATGACCTCTTCATTAACATAGTTTTAGTTAAGCGGACTAACCGGGCATCAGATATACTTTTCTGTTACTTTTCGAAATTACACTATTGAATAAGCTTAGAAGGCGTTATGCAAGTGCATAGACATATATTCCATCCTATGTCATTTCAAACCAACAAATAGCATCCCATCTCAGTGATCTCACCAATGTATCTTGTCTCTAACAGCCATCCCAATGCATCTTATTCGATAGCAATGTATCCCATCCCAAACCAACCAAGTGCCTCCTATCTCATCCGATTCAATCCCATCCCAATGCATCCTATCTCAAATCTCAGACAATCTCCAACCATCACAATGATTCTTATACAGTCTCAATGTATGCTATTCCAAACCATCTAAATGCATCTCATCCCATCCCAGTGTATTGTTTCCCAAGTCTTCCTAAGCCATCTCAATATATCTTATCCCATACAATTTCAAAGTGTCCATGTCCCAAACTACCCTAACATATCCCATCATAAGCAATCTCAGGGTATCCAAATGTATTCACTCATATACCATTCTATACCACCCTCCGTGTTTCCAATTCCAAACTATCTCAAAGCATCCAATACCAATGCATCGCATCTATGTCTTTGTAACGTATCCCACCCTATCCAACTACATTCCACCTCACATCATCCCAAACTATGCGAATCTTAAACCATCCTACGACCCCCATCCAAATGATTCTAATACCATTTCATCCCAAGGAATCCATATCATCCCAACGTATTCCATATCATCCCAAAGGTATTCTATGACAAGCTCTTATACAGCAATAAAACAAGTTAACTTAACCGACAAAACTGCCTGAAGCCATTGCCGAGATTGGGCGGAGAATTTTGCAAGAGAAGCATAGCAGGAGTCCCAAGCAATGTGGACAACGCTTGCTTAAATACATAAATATACGCAGCCATATACTTATTTGAATAAAAAATACGAAACGTCTATAAATCCTACGATTCACCCGAGGAACTTGCAAATGACTTATTGGAAATGTCCCATCTAAATCACTGTAAGTTGACTTCTCATTGTATTCCTTCCTCATTGCGTGAAATCAATACTTTCGCGAATGTCGTTTTCCCCTAAGGGTAGGCTATTTAACTAGGCCTATATGCAGTGCACTTGAAAAATCTCTCTTCTTTCACTTATGGATCTGTCTGCCGCATTCGACACAGTCGACCACGACATTCGACTCTATAGCGACTGCATTTATCTTTTTGGACTGTCATCCACTGCGCTAGAGCTTATGACGTCCTACCTGCCTGGCAGACAGCAATGCGTCCGCTATGCAGGCTCCTCTTCCACAGCCACTATCCTTACCTGTGGTGTTCTTCAAGGCTCAGTCATGGTACATATTCTTTTCCTCCTTTACGCTGCACCGGAGTTTCCTATCTATGATAATTTAATAAGCATTAACTATAATATCCAAACACTGTCTGCTTTGTCATCTCTACTCGGATGAATCACAGGTCTATGGCTTCTGTCGTCCTAATTGCTAAGCCGTCCAGCATCTGCGGTCCGTCTTATAAATGAGCTGCATCAGTGACATCGCAGAAGGGATGAAATGCAATCGATTACATCTGAGTTCATCATAGTGGCGGAGGAGATGCAAGCGAAAGAGAGGTTAAATTAGCGATGTAGGAGGATGAACAAACTGGCGGAGGTATGTTGGGAGTGGGAGTCATTTCAAAGAGCTGACACGCACCATAGACTGAGGAGCGTTTGCACCATATCAGACCTATATTGAGTGGACACAGCACATAGATTCAAACTGAATGTTGCGTGGCGCGTTATTTGCCAGCCATGTCACAGGCAACCAATGCATGCGCAGTAGGTCAACCGTTCATAAACAAAGAGAATGATGCCGTTAGCGATATGGCCTAGTTTGGCAAATATTATAAAATATTTGATTGTATTATTGCTAGTTCATAGTAAATTTAAAACACACATCGATATCGCTAACGGCACCATTCGTTTGTGAACAGTTGGATGGCCGCATGCGCATTGCTTGCCTATGACGTCATGGCTGGCAAAATTAACCGGAAGCTTCACTTCACCGTACAACTTTAGCTGTGCTATGCTGTGTCCACTCAATATAGGTCGATGGTTTGCACAATATCAGCGACGAGACTGATGGCCGAGACATAGAAAGATGTGTGGGGCGCGGTGGTGTTGAGGTATGTTCGGTGCCTTGCAGCCGGATGATTGCGGGTTCTCCACCTCAAGCCGCCGAGTAGGGGAAAGTCCTTCACTGCAAGCTCATGCGCATCGGCGTGAATAAATATCTCTGAGTAGAAATGAAGGGGCGCTAAATAAAATGAAATGAATGAATGAATGAATGAATGATGAGCGAGTAGAGCTTGGAGGCTGGAAGGTGAATAGCTGGCGAATGTTAGAGGGTTGGGAGGTTTGGAGGGCGTGATTGGGAGTAGTAGGCCTATTTGTGGCATCTGCTTAACCACGCTATGTCGTTACGAAAATTATTAGCGATGCCCTCCTTCTTTATCCAGGATTCGGACTAGCACCACATCAGGGTGACTTGTCGGTGTTCACTTCAACGAGTCATATTGGACACCTTTTCTGTGTTGCCTAGTTACGCTAGATAAAGTAGCTTGACGCTGTTTGCATAATTTGAACATTTGGAAGGGAATGATTGGACAACCGGCTTATTGGTGTTGTTTGGAAGTTTTGGTCAGCGAGAGCGTTCTGAATTGTTTGCAGGCGTTTTATTCGAGAGGAGTTAATGTTGTAGAAGAGTAACATAAGATAAGATGAGATGGCATGATATTATAGAAAAGTAAGAAAAAGGTAAAGTTACAAAGAGAAAAAGATTTCTGATTATGGTTTCAGTCAAAAACACATAAGAACTGCATTAGTATGATATTTCAGGTATAAGCTTTTAACAGTATTCTACGACATTTTTCCGTAAATTAGTTTGTCCCAAACGCCCACATCGCAATCACAAACGTCAGATGTTCGTCTTCTCCACTTGGCTGGTTGGTCATCCTTTGTAGTAACTCGCGGAAATATTCATTGTTAACGTTGTTTAAATCCATGACGATAGTTTCGTTTATCTGTTAACCACAAGAAAGATACATATAACAACTGAACGAAGAGTGTGAGCTTGAAGCAATACGCTCAAATATTAGAAGCCAGTGCACAGGACGAAGAGTAGGTGTTACATGGTCTCGGTACGAGAGTACGAGAGTCCAAAGCACAGTTTTGGTGCAATATTATGACTTGAAGAAGCTGTGTGTAACAGGATGTTGCAGTTACTGGCACTGTCTGGAACCCTCCTACCATGCGACAAGTACTACTGCTACTGCTACTGCTACTGCTACTGCTACTGCTACTGCTACTGCTACTGCTACTGCTACTGCTACTGCTACTGCTACTGCTGCTACTGCTACTGCTACTGCTACTGCTACTGCTACTACTACTACTACTACTACTACTACTACTACTACTACTGAAATACTGACCAAGGAAAGATGGATTCCTATGGTCATTTCATGACCCTTTTACTGGGCCATGGAAACTTTCTGCCGTCCTATGCAAAGTTGTGATGCTTGGGTCTAAAAACTTTGGCATCAGTCATTGGTGACTACTAATCAAATAATTACCATATAAATAACAAATGGAACTGACGTTGTTCTGGCGCAGGGGTTGGTGACCGATCCTAAATATTTACGCAGGTCTGGATTTCCAGTTGTCTCAAGACCTTCTCGAGGTTTAGGTAGTCTTTAGCAACGAAAACCGTTTCGTTTTCCTGTTCAAACAGCGGAAATCATAGTAACACTGGAGACTAATAATAATAATAATAATCTTTTCTTTATTAAGCGCCTGACAAACGCACTGCGCTGTACATTTACATGTTATGCAATTGAAATCTTAACTACTAACAGAACAGACAGCTTGCAATACAACGGCGCTAATAGCAGCCTACAAAGCATATCCGCCCAACGGGGGCTCGAACTCGGTACCTCTCGGTCTCTGTGCCAGATGGTATTCAAAGCGCCACGGGCCCCCCAAGTTAATATGAAGCAACAGGGAAACGATATCAAATTGAGAATAAACAAAAGCAGGAGGATATACCAGTATGTTCTATTATGATGGCTGTCTTCCAGACCAATTATGCAGCGACTAGCCGATAGTGCATATATTATAATGTATAAATGTATGTACATGCATGTATGCATATATGTATATATTTATGTAATTGGGAATGCATGTATGCATGTAGGCCTATATTTATTTTTGTATATGTTGGTATGTATACACACACATGTATGTATGAATGTGTATTTACATATATATATATTTATGTGTATGCGTGCGTGTGAGTGAGTGTATGTAGCCTGTGCATGTATGTGCATGAATGTACATGAATTTATGTATATACACACAACACACATACAGGGTGGGCCAAAAAAAAGTGCCCCCCTACGCATTTTTGCTGATATTTCGGCCAAAAGTAAGAATTTTTAAATCACGTTTTATAGGCTTAAAGGTAATTCATATCTACGTATAATGGCCAAATATCAAAGAAAATTTTCAAACAGAACAAAAGTTATATCACTTTTAGTGAGTCCACCCACTGTTTTTGATGATTCAAAAACCTAACGCAGCAAAAAGCAACAAAAAACGATTTTACTAAGTCATTTGTCAAATAATTGTTATCAAACAAACTTGATATTGCCAGATACATATTATTATTATTTAGAACAGAAACGGGATACCAGCGTCGCTGTATGTCACTGTGACGTCACTTAGCAAGAAGACGATCAAGTTGCTAAATAAAGAATTTTTCAGATTAATCTTTTTATTGAAACAATGAAAATTTCTAAAATATGAAGATAGGCAAGGTATCAATTACAGACAAAATGCGTATGCAGACACTTCATGAGCAGGGTCTTTTCTTTGAGCTAAAGCTCTAATCGCCACTTGCCCTGATAAACAGTGGAAGCTGAGTAGGCCTACCGTTAAAAAATATGCCCCGCATTGATGAAAGGAGATCGGCTCTGGATCGTCGTAAAGGAAGTGGAAGGCCCAAATCTTCCGCACTCCAAAAATGGTTAATTACGTAAGGGGAGCTATGCTGGAGAAATATCACAATCTGCGATCAAAGCCAAAAACGATAAGAGAATTGAAGGTCGCATTGAAGTTGATGTGGGAAGATTTACCTCTGGAACCCATCAACAAAGACATCAAAACTTCACCAAAAGACTCAGAACATGTATGGGTACTGGTGGTGGACACATTGAACTCAAGTTGTGAAACAACGATCAAGTTTGTTTGATAACAATTATTTGACAAATGACTTAGTAAAATCGTTTTTTGTTGCTTTTTGCTGCGTTAGGTTTTTGAATCATCAAAAAACAGTGGGTGGACTCACTAAAAGTGATATAACTTTTGTTCTGTTTGAAAATTTTCTTTGATATTTCATTATCGTAGATATGAATTACCTTTAAGCCTATAAAACGTGATTTCTTACTTTTGGCCGAAATATCAGCAAAAATGCGTAGGGGGGCACTTTTTTTTGGCCCACCCTGTACATGCACTACATTCATGCATATTAAACATTCGATTTATGTATGCATTGCACTCATTTGCATTGAAGTCTTCTACGTTCTATTCTTTTCCTTGTTCTTCTCCTTCTTTTCGTCATCACACATTCTTTTTTTTTTCTTTTCGTCTTCTTCTTCTTCATCAAGATCTTCTTCTCATACCTCTTTTTCTATTTCTTCTTTTCTTCTTCCTCTTTCTCTTCTTCTTCTTCCTTTTCTTTTCCATTTCAATCACATGTCTTTCCACGCACATAACTTCTCATCGTCTTTCCTGACCACTCACCAGTAACGTCTTGAGCAGCATTTCACTGGAAACTAGGGGACTGCGGGTATACCCGTACCCGCGGGTTTACCCGTACCCGTACCCGCGGGTCGGGTACGGGTCGGGTACGCATCTCACGGGTCGGGTACGGGTAGGGTCATCACGGGTACGGGTATACCCGGTTTTACCCGTGCCGACGTGAAGTTTGGGGTTACAATGTCACCATTTGTCACAATTGTTACAATTGTCACCAAGTTTCTTTGATTGATTGATTGATCATTACACAGCCTATAATAGAGAATATGGCACACAATGAGCCTGACCGAGTCTGCAACGTACCATTAACAGTTACTTAGTGTTCTAGGTGACAGCATATAGACCACGGAGATAAAATGTATAATGCAATTGAGACAGCATAACAGCTGTAAGTGAAAGGTTCCAAAAGTTGACTGCCTATTATTATTATTACAACTACAACTGGTGCTGCTGCTGCTGCTGCTGCTGCTGCTGCTGCTGCTGCTGCTGCTGCTGCTGCTGCTGCTGCTGCTGCTGCTGCTGCTACTGCTACTACTACTACTACTACTACTACTACTACTACTACTACTACTACTACTAATGCCACTACAATTGTCAATTGCTATTGCTCGTATACTACTATTACTGCTACTGCTATTGCTATTATTATTTCTACTACTACTACTAGACCTACTACAACTACTACTACTACTACTATCATCATCATCAGTCTATTTATTATTATCACTACATGCTGAGTTGTAAGTCTATTGGCCTGGTAGGAATTGGAACTTTGGGAAGGCGTGGTAATGACGTGACGGGTACTGTACGGGTACGGGTATACCCGCGGGTACGGGTAGGGTCGGGTAGTAATTTTGAGTACGGGTCGGGTACGGGTAACGGTTCTGTGTTACGGGTACGGGTCGGGTAGCAAAAATGCTGTACCCGCAGACCTCTACTGGAAACCTCACACGTGTTTAGCGGGACCAATAATTGCTTGTTATTTTATACACTTCAACAGTACTGCGATATTGTATTGTGCTGCAATTGTAATCTTTCTGTATGGTATTGTATTTCTAGCATTGTGCTGCACAGCATTGCTATAGACTAGTATAGCATAGCACTGCATTGCATTGATTTGTAAAGTTATGTTATTGACTTGAATTGCATAAACACCTTGTGGGGTGGAGACGAGAGCTCCTTCAGTGTATCCATGTCGATTTCATTCGTAACTCCGACAGCCAGAAGCCGGGTACCCTGATCATTGACCCTCTTGACGGCTTCACGGATTCGATACATTGGGGTCGGATTACCATCTATCATCGGCTTTCCGTCGGTGATGAGAATAGCCGTATTTCTCACCCCCGTACGGTCCCCATTCCCTAAGGCGAAGACGGTCGATAGTAAGCCGAGGGCATCTATTGTGTTCGTGTTATGACCGGAGTAGGGTAATGTTTTGATAGCTTCCAACAATGCTGGTTTGTCGTGATAGCTGCATAGAGAAGACACACACGAGAACATTTATTAATATACACGCATATATAATTATGACACATATACTTACTGAGCGATCTAGGCTTGACAAGGAGAACGCAGCTTGGCTATAGCTAGACGGCGAGTGTGCCTGTTCATTAGAAGACAATTCCAAAGTGTGGGATCCATACTGGTATATTTTATATCTTAATCAGAAGTTTTTGTTGGATTCACTGCCAAGTTTTTCTCGAATTCACTGCCCAGTTTTAGACGAATTCACTGCCCTGTTTTAGACGAATTCACTGCCCAGTTTTAGACGAATTCACTGCCCAGTTTTGTTCAAATTCATTGGCAGGTTTTTTGACGAATTCACTACCAAAATTTTGTCGAATTCACTACCTACTTTTGTTGCTTTTTTGTCGTCTAACGTCATTCAGAATTAAATTTTCAAATCATCTGTTTTTCATGGCTCTGGTGTCTCTCGACTGATTCGATTTCCATTATGACTTCGATTCCGACTTCACTTGAAGCGACCATCAATTTTACAATTTGGTAGACCTATAAGTCTTAGTTGCTAAACAGAAAGGATGCACCTCCAGATCTACCCACTCTGCACCAGCCGGTGCAAGCCAACTCTCGTGAGAGCTCATATACCAAAGGACGAGACTCACAACTCGGCCAGGAGCGCCATCTTGAAGAATTTGATTCTTTCCTTGACAGGTATCCAGCCAAGAATAATCTGTCTGTTGCATTATAAAAATTGGGGTGAACAAGTTCTAATTGTGTATAGCAAGCCATTTAAGTAGGTAAATGTGCATGACTAGGTGTATATGTGTGTATATAGAATACATGCAGCGATGTTACTAACGGTGTATCTTACCACAGATATCTTGCATATATAGTATGTAAATGAAACGTATTACAATGATCTCCGTTAGATGCTTCAAAAGACGATGCAGATTATTTCTTAGTTCCTGTATCAGAATTACAGAGAGATCTACTGAACTACTTTAAAGTCCGAGGTAGAATGTGATGGAACTATTTCTTACGCCGTAAGGTTCCATTGAATCCTGGCGGTGCTCGAGTATTCAATCATTGCGACCCGGAAGTCTTTATCTCCACTGATCATGTCGTCGATAATAGTTTTCAGGAACGATTTAAGTGCCTCCCAGTTTTCACACGTTTTCACGTTTTTATTGTCGCATATACTGCCCGATGAATCAACGACAAACGCCAAATCCATCTTATAGGAACAGTCTGTAAAAGAAGAAAAGCAACTCCATTCTATGGGTACAGCCAGAACGAAGAAGAAACGAATAAAAAGAAGAAGAGCAAGAGCAGGAACAAAAAAACACAAAGAAGTACAAGAACAAGAACAAGAAGGAGGAGAAGCAGAAGAAGGAAAAGAATGAACAGAAAGAGAAGAAATAGAACGCAAAGTGTAGACCTCTCCCGTTAGTATGGTGCTACATACATTGGAAATCCAAAGAGCTAAACCGCCACGAAGCTGCAGCAGATAAGGAAATTGATAACAGGATAAGTGATGGACCACATCTGGTGACGCGCCTGCTAAGTTTATTCGCCTTTAGAAAACCACTTCCAGATCAATCAAAGACGGAATACAGGTCCAAGGCTCATGTACACAGATCTGCTAAGATATATCAGGAACATTTTTTAATCATGGTGCATGTCGCTTTTGAGAGTAACTTGAGAGGGGCAATTGTAAGTGTCTTGGTACGCAGACAAATGCATACAAACGCTTATTTAAATCATCACACACACTCTGCCTACGATAGCTTTGGTAGTATTAAAGCCCTTTATGAAAACAGAATGTTCACGTTATTGCTCTGAAACTTGCGGTTGAAACATTTCTATCACAAAGCCCGACGTACAACACGCTATTATATATTAAAACATTGACCAAGGCAAGATGAATTCCTATGGTCTTTCCATGACCCTTACTGGACCCTAAGAAACTCTCTGCCGTGCCAGGGAAAGTTGAGATACGTGGACCTCAAAACCTTTGGCATCAGTCCTTGGTCACTACTAATCAAATAGAAAAAAACTACCATACAAATAACAAGGAACTGACGTAGTTTTGGCGCAAGGGTTGGTGACTGATCCAGCATAATATTTTCGCAGGTCTGGATTTCCAGTTGTCTCAAGACGTTCTCGAGGTGTAGGTAGTCTTTAGCAACGAAAACAGTTTCGTTTTCCTGTTCAAAAAGCGGAAATCAAAATAACGCTGGAGATTGACAAATTAATATCAAGCAACAGGGAAACGATATCAAATTGAGAATAAACAAAAGCAGGAATATATTTGTTCTATTATGATGGCTGTCTTCCAGACCAATTAGTTATTTGTTGTGCAGCGACTAGCCGATAGTGCATATTATTATGTATAAATGTATGTGTATGCATGTATGCAAATATATAAAATTAGATGTATTTATGTAAGTAGGAATGTATTCATACATGTATATTCATTCTTGTATATGTAGGTATGTATACACACACTTGTACGTATGAATGTTAATGTACATATGTATATATATATATATGTGAGTATATGAATGCATGTATGTGATGAATGTACATGTATGTATGTATAGACATATATACACACATGTATACATGCATGCATATTAAATATTCGATTTATATAATATGCATTGCTCTCATTTGCATTAAAGTCTGTTATGAAGTATTGTTTTGCATTGCGCTGTATTGTTCTTATCGCGCGGTTACCCTGCATGTTCAGATGGCAACACAGGACCAACGAGCAGATGAAACTAATTCTTCGTGACAGCATCACTACCTCAAGTTCAGTTGCTTCTGGAGCCTATTGTTACATGCTGGGTTCTGATTGGTTGATACCGATGATTTCTTTCATCCTCTATCATCTGATATTCACCTGATGATAGGAAGATCTGCTTATTGACCCCTCTAAACGGAAATGTAAGGTCTTAGTTATGACAGGGTTTATCCTGCTTTAGTCAATAATGTTTGCCGACTAACGAATCAGAAACTACTTTCCGATTAGGAAGTGTTTTTGTGGTTTTCCAGTGTCGACTAAACTTAGCTGGCGTGACACCCGATGTGGCCGTCACTCAGCATGTTATGTTGGAAATGTTTATTTTGTAAGAAGTACAATATCAATAATCGTACAAAGACAGATAAAAAGAGCCCTAGAAAGAAATAAGTAAGCAAGTAAGTAAGAATATTCTTTATTTGACTACCAGCAAACGCACATAGCTTACAGAAAAATAAATAATACAAACATTTATGCAAAGTCATAGACATTCTCATAATAAAACTTCTTTTAGCAAAGGCATCAATTCTATGTAGGGTGAGATCATGTGGTCTGGGTCGCGTATTGTATGGAGTGACCTTACGGGGAGGGAGGAGGTCGTGAAGGACGTGACAAGGGTTTGAGAGAATTGAACGGAAAAGAGTAGAATCAGCTCTAGAACAGTGTTTGAAACTAGGAAAATCGGCAGGGAGTAGGCCTCAACGGGTAAATTTTCTCAGAATACCGTTAAGTCGTTTACGCTCCCCTACAGTGGCAAATTCCCACCAAACAGGGGAGGTTGTAAGAGAATTTTAAGTTTCTAGTTAAAGCCTAAACCTGAAACTGATGCAACAAACGAAATACGAGGAGAAGAAGTTGAATCAGCTTATCGAGTAATCCCCGTTAGATTATCAAAGAAATTTTTCAATGAGATAACTATTCTGATAGTTCTTTTTCTTATCAATTGTCTTATCTGCTGCACCTACGAGGTGTACAGTGCAATTTCCTCTTCCTCTGCTTCCTCATCTTCTTCCTCTTCTTATTCTTTTCCTTGTTTCTCTCCTTCTTCTTCGTCATCGTCCTGTTCTTCTTCTTCTCATTCTTCTTCTTCATCTCCATATTATTCTCTTTTTCGATTTTCTTCTTCTTAATCATCTTCTTCTTCTTCTCATACCTCTTTTTACCTTCTTTTTCTTCTTCTTCTTCTTCTTCTTCTTCTTTTTCTTTCTTCTTCTTCTTCTTCTTCTTCTTCTTCTTCTTCTTTTCGTCTTTTTTTCTCCCTTTCAATCATCTGTCTTTCCAGGCACATAACTTCTCTCATCTTCTTTCCTGACCACCAACCAGTAACTTCTTGGGCAGCATTTCACTGGTAACCTCACACGTGTTTAGCTGGACTAATTGCTTATTTACACGTTTCAACAATACCGTGGTATTGAATTGTGCTGCACCTCACGGAATTGTAATCTTTCTCTATGGTATTGTATTTATTGCATTGTACTGCACATCATTATAGTATTGCATTGCATTGCATTGATTTGAAAAGTTATGTAATTGATTTGAATTGCATCATAAACACCTTGTGGGGTGGAGACGAGAGCTCCTTCAGTGTATCCATGTCGATGTCATTCGTAACTCCTACAGCCAGAAGCCGGGTACCCTGATCAATGACCTTCTTCACCGCATTACGAATCTCATCCATTGGGGTCGGATTACCATCTTTCATCGGCTTTCCATCGGTGATGAGAATAGCCGTGTTTCTACCCCCGGACGGTCCCCATTTTCTGCGGTGAAGACGGTCGATAGTAAGCCGAGGGCCTCTATTGTGTTCGTGTTATGACCGTGGTAGGGTAATTGTTTGATAGCTTCCAACAATGCTGGTTTGTCGTGATAGCTGAATAGAGAAGAACACACGAGAACATTTATTAATATGCATGCATACATAATTATGACACATATACTTACTAGCGATCTAGGCAAGACAATTTTTGAGAACGCACCTTGGCACCGTAACACGGATAGTGCGCGTCTTCATAGGACGACACTCCCAAACTACCCGACCCTACTGGTATACGCGGGTATATCTTAATCAGAAGGTTTTGTCACGAATTAACACGCCTTCCCGAAGTCCCTATTCCTACCAGGTCAATAGGCTTACAATTCAGCATGCAGTGACAATAATAAAAGGCTTCTGATGATGATGATGATAGTGGTAGTTTTCAAGGTTGTAGTAGACCTAGCAGTAGCAGCAGCAGTTGTAGTATTTCGTTATGATTCGATAATAGGCAGTTCACTTATGGAACCATCACATGCAACTGTTGTGCTATCTCAATTGCATTGTACATCTTTTCTCCTCTGTAGGTATAAATGCTGTAAGTTAGAACACAAGTAACTGTTGAACCTACAGATCTGCCCGCTCATTATCCAAACGGTACATTGTAACAACTCTCGTGTCGGCACGTGTAATACCAAAGGAAGATACTAACACCCGTGAGTGCCATCTTGAATTTAACCCTTTCCTTGAAATTCGTACCCACCCGAAGTATAATCTGTCTGGTGCGGTTATAAAAATTGCGGGTACGGGTAAGTTCGCAGTCCCCTAATATACTTACTAGGCAATCTAAGCAGAATGACTATGCTGACAATGTAAAGAGACATGCAGCTTGTGTTATAGCTAACGGATAGTGCGCCTCTTCACAGGAAGATCTTTCATAAAGTATGGGATCTATTACTGATATGCTTTAAGACGAATCAGAAGTTTTTCTCGGATTCACCGCCCAGTTTTAGACGCAAGCTTATCTAGTGCCCAGGTTTTGTAGAATTCACTGCCCAGTTTTTGACAAATTCAGGCATTCAGCGCCTAGTTTTTGACGAATTCTCTGTCCAGTTTTTGTCGAATTCACTGCATAGTTTTTGATCGAATTCTCTGCCCAGTTTTTGTCGAACTCACTGTCTAGTTTTGTTTCTTTTTCATGTCGTCTAACGTCATTCAGAATTAAAATTTCAAATCATCCCAGTTTTCAAGACTTTGGTGTCTCTCGTCTGATTGTCGCATATACTGACCCGATGAATCAACGACAAACGCCAAATCCATAGATCGGTACATTCTGTAAGAAGAAGAAAAAGAATCCTTTTTCTATGGGTACCTTTCTGTACGCAACCTCTAGTTGCAAAACAGAAAGGACGAAAAGCAAGAACTTATATATACAAAAACAAGAACACCTCGGAGGATGAGCGCCATGAGAAAAGAAGGAAAACAAAGAGAAGACAGAGAAACAAAAAGTGTAATCCTCTTTGCCGATAAAGATTGGTATGGCAGGTTCTAATTGGTGCAAATCCTAAGAGGTAAACCACCTCGAAGCTGCAACGGTAAGGCAATTTATAGACGGCTGAGTGACGTTACCCACATCAATCTTTGACAAACCAGCTAAGTTTAAAAGCCATTGGAAAACCACTTCCAGATCCATCAACGACGAAACACAGGTCCAACGTTTGGGTACAAAGACTACTTTAAGATATAGAAGAGACATTTCTAATCATGTCTATCTTCGTTTTGAGATTCACTTGAGAGGCGTAAACACAGTGTCTTCGTACGCTGACAAATGCACATGTCTCGATAAACTTATCAGGAACATTCATGTGATACATACATACATACACACATACCTAAATACATGTACTGCACGCATACTTAGATGCCTACGTAGGTACATACATGTACATAGGTCAACAACTAAAAGCATTCAGATGCTTCCTGACGCATCAATAAGAATGCAGATGTATAGAACAGCACCGTCGCAGCCTGGAGAGCATTATATAAGGCAACCACTTGTTTAACCACAAGTTAGCAACGTGTCTTATATAATATTATGCTTTCAGATTCATTAATGACGAAGATGCAGGTCCAATGTTCCGATGAAGATAGTATGGTACTACATATGACAGTCAACTCATTTTTAATGCTAGTTCACCTAACTCTAGAGAGGTGCATAAACAAACCATTAGTGCATGGTCACATAAATTAAAACGTTAATAGATTTAATATAAATAATGCATACATACATACACTCATGTATGCATATGTACGCATATGTACATACATGCAGGTATGCATATTTTCACGCATGGATACCTGCATGCACGTATACGAACATGTATCCATGCACTCATACATTGATGGTGCTCATGGCATTAGTCATTGGTCACTATTTATCATGTAACTATCGTACAAACATAACGAAGGACCTTACTCCGTATCCATCGCGGGGCTGAAGTTACGCAGTTCTGGATTTCCAGTTGTTTCAAGGCCTTCCAGAAGTGTTGGAAGTCTTTAGCAAAGAAAACAGTTTCGCCATCCTGTTCAAATAGCGCAAATCAAAATAACACTGGAGACTGACAAGCCAATAACAAGAAACACGGATAATAAATCGAGAAGGAACAAAAGCAGACATTTATTTGTTCTCCTGTGATGGCTTTCTTCCAGAAGTACTAATAGTTGCGCAGCTCCTATCCGATAGTTCTTATATTAAATATGTAGGTATGTGTCTATGATATATACATATATACGCATGCGAATGTATGTATATGTATGTATGATTATGCATGTATGTATACATGAATGTATGTAATGTATATGCGTGAATGTACATGCATGTTTGTTTGTATTAATGATGATGATATTCCTTTTATTATTTAACGACGAATTCTATTATGTTTACCTATCAGCTATCGAATTTCTTTCATAAACGTTAACGATCACAAAAAGTCTCTTCTTCACAATTGCAGAACGCCGGAACAAAAACATCCTATTATGTTTACCAAAGGCTAAGTTTATTCAGCTATCGACTGTCATCTATCAGCTGTCGAACTGAACTCACAACTGAACTCTACTCGACTGTCCTCTGATAGAAAACTAATTCAGTCTCCAACTGAACTGAATTCTTTACCACAAAAAACAACCACCCTTACTTAAAGTATAGCCTACACTCTTCAAGTGTTTAAAAATTCAGCCCGAGATGGACGCTTCACTTAAATGTCAACTGAAAATATTTACCGGCCTATCTAGCCCATAGTTGAAGTCGGTTCCATTTTTTACATTTAAACCAGAGGATTATGTAGGTAAAAGTTCATCGGTCAACCCTATTTTTTGACCGGTCAAATTATCACCAGTATTACAACGTAAAATGCACGGTGTGAACTCTAAATCTGAACCGGTCAGTGGTATTACTACGTAAAATGCACTATGCGAACTCTAAATCTCAACCGGTCAAACTCTTAATGGCATTAAATGAAACGAAAAATGTACTGTTCGAACTCTAAACTTGAACCGGTCAAATTATCAAGGCATTACAAGGTTAGAATGCAATTTGAACCACGCGAACCCCAAATCTCGACCAGAGTCAAATTCAATATCAATAATTATAATAAATGGCGAATTTCGCCACACCAGTAATTGCATTGTATTGAATTTTTATTGATTTGCACTGCATAAATACCGTGTGTGGTGGAGACGACAGCTCCTTTAGTGTGTCCTGGTCAATGTCATTCGTAACTCCGACAGCCAGAAGCCGGATGTCCTGATCAACGACCTTCTTGACAGCGGTCCTGATATCAGCCATTTTGTACGGAACACCAAACTATCTTCGGCTTTCCATCGGTGATGAGTATAGCCGTGTTTCTTATGCCCGGACGGTCCCCATTTTCTACTTTATAGATGGTCGATAGGTTGCCGAGGGCGGCTATTGTGTTCGTGTTACCACCCTTGTACTCTAATTTGTCGATGGCTTTCAGCAATTCTGATTTGTCGTGATAGCTGCAAAGAGAAGACACACACGAGAACCTTTATCAGCATGTGTTCATACTTGGGATGCATATTCATACTAAAGATCTAAGCAAAATGCGTCTTTACAAACTAAATGAACGAAACATGCACGAGCTTGACAGATTATGCGCATGTTCACAGGAAGACGATTCCAAAGGCTGGGATCGATCCTGATAAATTCAGTTTCTAAATACCAAGGTTTTTGTCGAGTTCACTGCCCAGTTTTGTCCGTATTGTCCGTCGTCTAACGTCATTCATAACTAGTCTTTAAACTCTTCTGTTTTAGTTTGTTTAGCTGTCATATATTCTCGCTGGTTCAGACATGCTCATTGCCTGAGGGTGGAGAACTCCTCTGCGTTTCATGCGTCTCATCAGCTGTGCGACCTGGTCCCATTCTTCAGCCTATGGATAACCCCAGAAAGCTGGTCAGGCATACATGAGGCGTGCAATAGTTAGGTATGCATAATGTAATCAGAATGATCTCAAAATGAAGCTTGAACGCGATATGCAGATGATGCAGAATATTTATTGGTCCATGCAGCAGAATTGCATGCAAATCTACTGAGCAACTTTAAAGTCCGAGTTACAAAGCGGTGTAACTATTTCTTACGCCATTAGGTTCCACTTGATATAGGCTTCGGTGTCGTATAGGATCAATGCGACCCTGACGTCGTTAACTCCAATGATCATGTCCTCGACTATATCATGTATGAAAGCGAGAAGCGCCTTCCAGTGGTCACACGTTCTCACTTGCTTATCGTCGCATATACTGCCCGATGAATCAACGACAAACGTCAGATCCATCTGATATGTACAGTCTGTAAGAAAAAGAAAAGTAACTCCATCCATTCTATGGGTACAGTCTGTACGAAGAAAAAGAGGAAAAACGAAGAATAAAAAGAGAATAAGAAGGAAACGAGGAATTAGAAGATGGTGATTAAAAAAAGAAGAAGATGAGGAGCAGGAAAAGAAGAAGAAGAAGGATAAGAAAAAGACCAAGAACAAGAAAGAAGAGGAGGAGGATAAGGCGATCAGTGTTGTAGAAGAGAAGATAGTATGGTGATATACGGTGGAAAATCCTAAGAGCTAAACCGCCTCAATGTTGCATCATATAAAGCAATCGATAGCATGGTGACTGACAGACCACATCTGGTCACACCATCTAAGTTTAGTCGCCATTTGAAAACCACTTCCAGATCCATCAACGACGAAACACAGGTCCAACGTCCGGGTACAAAGGTCTGCGAAAGTATTGCATGGATATATTTTGAATCATGATGTATTTCGCTTTTGAGAGGAACTGTTTGTGTGTAGGGGCCTACATGTATCTGGCTATTTGTAAGGCACATCTTAAGGACATGAGAGGAAGAATTTGACAGATATGAGAAGTTGCGTTTTAAGATGGCTTGAAAATGTTTCTTGGACTGTCTGTTGCGATATTCATTCGTAAGTTGAATAATATGCATTGTATGTATGATGATGATATTCCTTTTATTATTTAAAGACGAATTCACTTTCTTTAATTTAATCAATGTTCAAAATCGACAAGTCTCAAATTCACAATTGCAGAACTCCGGAACAAAACATCCTATTATGTTTACCTATCAGCTATCGACTATCATCTGTCAGCTGTCGAACTGAACTCACAACTGAACTCTACTCGACTGTCCTCTGATCCGAACTAATTCAGTCTCCATAACTGAACTGAATTCTCTACCACTAAAAACAACCGCCCTTACTTATACAACCTTCAAGTGTTCAAAAAGTCAGCCCGAGATGGAAACTTCACTTAAATGTCAACTGAAAGTATTTACCTGCCTATCTAGCCCATAGTTAGAGTCAGTTCCATTTCCTTTCATTTAAACCGGAAGATTATGAAGGTTAAAGGTCATCGGTCAAACCTAATTTTTAATCGGTCAAATTATCACCAGTAGGCTATTACAACGTAAAATGCATGGTGTGAACTCTAAATCTGAACCGGTCAGTGGTATTACATGTACGTAAAATGCACTATGCGAACTCTAAATCTCAACCGGTCAAACTGTTAATGGCATTAAATGAAACGAAAAATGCACTGTTCGAACTCTAAACTTGAACCGGTCAAATTATCAAGGCATTACAAGGTTAGAATGCAATTTGAACCACGCGAAACCCAAATCTCGACCGGGGTCAAATTCAATATCAATAATTATAATAAATGGCGATTTTCGCCACACCAGTAATGCATTGCATTGCATTGAATTGTTATTGATTTGCACTACATAAATACCGTGTGTGGTGGAGACGACAGCTCCTTTAGTGTGTCCTGGTCAATGCTATCCGTAACTCCGACAGCCAGAAGCCGGATGTCCTGATCAACGACCTTCTTGACAGCGGTCCTGATATCATCCATTTTGTACGGAACACCAAACATCTTCGGCTTTCCATCGGTGATGAGTATAGCCGTGTTTCTTATGCCCGGACGGTCCCCATTTTCTACTTTATAAATGGTCGATAGGTTGCCGAGGGCGGCTATTGTGTTCGTGTCATAACCCAGGAAATCTAATTTGTCAATGGCTTTCAGCAATTCTGATTTGTCGTGATAGCTGCAAAGAGAGGACACACACGAGAACCTTTATCAGCATGTGTTCATACTTGGGATGCATATTCATACTAAAGATCTAAGCAAAATGCGTCTTTACAAACTAAATGAACGAAACATGCACGAGCTTGACAGATTATGCGCATGTTCACAGGAAGACGATTCCAAAGGCTGGGATCGATCCTGATAAATTCAGTTTCTAAATACCAAGGTTTTTGTCGAGTTCACTGCCCAGTTTTGTCCGTATTGTCCGTCGTCTAACGTCATTCATAACTAGTCTTTAAACTCTTCTGTTTTAGTTTGTTTAGCTGTCATACATTCTCGCTGGTTCAGACATGCTCATTGCCTGAGGGTGGAGAAATCCTCTGCGTTTCATGCGTCTCATCAGCTGTGCGACCTGGTCCCATTCTTCAGCCTATGGATAGCCCCAGAAAGCTGGTCAGGCATACATGAGGCGTGCAATAGTTAGGTATGCATAATGTAATCAGAATGATCTCAAAATGAAGCTTGAACGCGATATGCAGATGATGCAGAATATTTATTGGTCCATGCAGCAGAATTGCATGCAAATCTACTGAGCAACTTTAAAGTCCGAGTTACAAAGCGGTGTAACTATTTCTTACGCCATTAGGTTCCACTTGATATAGGCTTCGGTGTCGTATAGGATCAATGCGACCCTGACGTCGTTAACTCCAATGATCATGTCCTCGACTATATCATGTATGAAAGCGAGAAGCGCCTTCCAGTGGTCACACGTTCTCACTTGCTTATCGTCGCATATACTGCCCGATGAATCAACGACAAACGTCAGATCCATCTGATATGTACAGTCTGTAAGAAAAAGAAAAGTAACTCCATCCATTCTATGGGTACAGTCTGTACGAAGAAAAAGAGGAAAAACGAAGAATAAAAAGAGAATAAGAAGGAGCAGAGGAATTAGAAGATGGTGAAGGAGAAGAAGAAGATGAGGAGCAGGAAAAGAAGAAGAAGAATCCTAAGAAAAAGACCAAGAACAAGAAAGAAGAGGAGGAGGATAAGGCTATCAGTGTTGTAAAAGAGAAGATAGTATGGTGATATACGGTGGAAAATCCTAAGAGCTAAACCGCCTCAATGTTGCATCATATAAACTTATAAAGCAATTGATAACATGCTGAGTGACAGACCAAATCAGCCAGCTAAGTTTAGTTGCCATTGAAAAAGCACTTCCAGATCCATCAACGACGAAACACAGGTCCAACGGTTTGGTACGAAGATCTGGATAATCTTCTGTGAAGATTATTGCATGGACATATTTTGAATCATGGTGTATGTCGCTTTTGAGAGGAACTGTATGTGCATATTATGTATCTGGCTATTTGTGAGGCGCATTTTACGAACCTCACAGAGATAATTTAGCAGATGTGAGAAAGTGAGCCTTAAGATGCCACGAAAATGTTTCTTGAGCTCTCTGTGGCGAAATTCATTCGTAAGTTTAATAATAGCGGATGGCTGAATGTTGCTGCTTCATAGTTGCATTGACGCTGCTCATTGAATAGACCGCACTGTTTAATTGGTGTTCAGAAATTAACGAGCACTTACTCTCTGTTTCCGCTCTGGCTCCGGTGATTGACAGGGAGCAGACTAGGATCAGCAACAATACATGGATTCTACAACAACTCTTACCAAAACAACTACAACAAATTGCGAAAGCTGCACCATTGTATCTATAAAACAATCGAAATCGTCTTTCACAGATATATGTATCAGATACATATCTGTGTGTATCTTGACAGTTAAAGCTTATTATGACTGTATGTATGAGAAGTAACCAATCAGGGGTGCTATTTAAATATCCGTAATGAATAGCATCTATTGGGTGTCGTTAATGTCTAGCAAAATGACCTCAATGTATTGAATGCATGCATACATGCATCCATGCAATAGCTGCAGCGCCTTCAACACTTTAACGACGAGCTGCATTGGTTTCTCAATCACTTTTAGTACGCACTCGTCGGTAAGCTCTTGTAGACGTCTCCCGGCGTACTTATGCTCTTCCAACCTGGGGTCTTCTGTGAACGAATTTGGGTAAAGAATTTATTTATGTTCCGCAGGTGTTGGCTCAGCAACCTCTTGAGCGGCGACGCTATAACGTTGGGAAAGAGCTGTGAGAAAATTGACAGTATTATCCCGTTTGCTGACCACATCTCTAACGTTTCTTTGTCTAGCTTCTATCATCTGAGTCGGCATCGAGCGATTAGGCGATCTCTTTCCTCTTCCATTTTTGCTATTATGGTTCACTTGACCTCCTGGTTTTTCCGTACTCGAGCAGCTATTATTTAGTCCCGATCCTTCAGCCTCAATTGCCCCTCCCTTTGACTGCTCTTACTCCTTTTTTTCGCTCTACAATAATTCCATCTGGCAGTCCTGCTTTCTCTTTCGGTTTTCTTAATACCTGCCCCTCTCGCGGCATTTTGCACACTATTCACCCTACTTGAGGCACTTTACAAAATGCTCAAATACAGTTAACCTACTAGAGGCGTTTTACAAAATGCTCAGATACAGTACTAAAAGACGCTAAAGCTAAGCATCTAGGTGTATAATATAAGGCTACACACATACATACAGTGGTCTGCGCTGGTTAATCTGTAGTTCTCTTCCGAACGTAATCGATGAAACGAGCAGCTGCACTCGGATGCTTTCAAGTCGATTTCAACAATATCAACAATGCAACTAACTGTGAACCTTGAAACCGTCCTGAAGGAATACGCACAAATCTCTTAATATCTGTGATGGAATCAGCGGCTTATATATAGCATACCAATAGCGTGTCTGGAAAACCTGCTCGCCATAGTTGTCATCTTTGTTATTGTAAACAAGATCCTTAAATGTATGATTGATTGAAGCTGCCAGCGTACTTTCTTTCAAATTCTATCGAATATTATTTCAACTGAAGACGTTAACTTATTTTGGGCTTCCGCTCTGCTAAAAATAGAAGTTACTGCTATGGATATTATTATATTATTATTATTATTATTATTATTATTATTATTATTATTATTATTATTATTATTATTATTATTATTATTATTATTATTATTATTATTATTATTATTATTATTATTATTATTATTATTATTGTTATTGTTTATTGTTGTTATTATTATTATTATTATTATTATTATTATTATTATTATTATTATTATTATTATTATTATTATTATTATTATTATTATTATTATTATTATTATTATTATTATTATTGCATTCTTATTATTATTATTATTATTATTATTATTATTATTATTATTATTATTATTATTATTATTATTATTATTATTAAATTGCGCGCAATGTCTCACAGATATGCGAATCGGAGACGCGGTTAGTGAATAGTCAGTCGCCAGAGGAAGAGCATTTAGATATCCAGATGTTTGAAGGCCAATGAGAAGTAGTGAGTTTTGAGACTTTTTGAACGAAGAAAAGGAGTTTGAGCAACGTATAAGCTCTAGTAGTAAATTCGAATCACTGGGGCAGCTACACAGAATGATCGAGGGCCGTGCTTAAACGAGGCTCAACGAAAAGACCCAAAACAGAAGATCTCAGGCTGCAGTGAGGGATGTGCGGAGAAACATATTGTTGATGGTAAGCAGAAACACTATTTGTGAGGGTTTTATAGGTCAGACAGACCACTCTAAATCTTATTCTTAATTGAACAGGAAGCCAATGCAGCTGACCGAGCAAAGTTCAGAAGTTTCAACTAGAAGATGCACGCAGCACAACGCTAGCCAGAGGATTTTGAATGCGTTGAAGTTTGTTAACTTGAGATCTAATATGCTTGCAAACACAGAGTTGGCATAATCAATGCGATATTATAAAAGAGAGCAGGCTATTGTCTGTGACATGTCTTTGCCAAGATCAGATCTTATGGGACGTGTAACCTGTTGTGGTAGAAACAAGATTTGCAACTATTCTGAACTGGCTGAACGGAATGCTCGGTTTTTCATTGTTACCGATTCGCGTTAAGAATTGTACATGAACGATACTGCCATTGTATTAGTAGTATCGGTGTGATGTGGATCTAAAATGATCTCTTTAGAATTGATCTGATCAGCTAGACCAAATTTATTCATAGAGTTGTGGTTAATCGGACTGAGTGCTCATCAGATTTATACTTTTCTCTTACTTTTCGCAATGACTCTAATGACTAAGCTGACTTTCCTTGTATCCGCATGTTGAAACCCGAAGTTCGTACATCTCATTAGCATTGCATTTTTGCAAAAACCTAACCCACTTAGGTTGGTCTTCCATGGGTACTTAGAAGGCTATACAAGTATATACAAGTGCGTAGGCATATTCCTTCTCACCCCATACCAAGCCATCCCAATGCACCGTATTCAAGCTCAATGTATTTATCCAATGGATCTTATACGAAACCAATCATGTGCCTCCTATCCCAGTGTATTGTATCTCAAACCTCAAACAATCTCCAACCATCCCAATGTATCTTATCCAAGTCCAATGTATCCTATTTCAAACCATCTAAATAAATCTCATCCCATTCCAATGTATTCTATCCCAAGCCATCCTAAACCATCTTAATTTATTTTATCCAAAACCATCTTAAAGTATACTTATCCCAAACTAAACTAACACATCCCATCCTAAGCAACCTCAAAGTATCCAACAGTATTCCGTCACAAACCATTGTAAGCCACCCTCCCTGTCTCCCATTCCAAACTATTCCAAAGCATCGAATATCAATGTATCCCATCTAAGCCTTCTTAATGTATCCCACCCGATGCAAATACATTACTTCTAACATCATCCCAAACTATCCCAATCCTAAACCATCAAATCTAAACCATCAAAATGAATCGTCTCAAAGAATCCCATCTCTACAGTGTATTTGACATCATCCCAGTGTAACCCATGTTATCCCAACGTATCCCATATCGTCCAACTGTATTCCGTATCATCCCAAACTATTATACCACAAGCTATTCTACAGCAATAGAACAAATTCACTTATCGATAAAAACTGCATGAATCCATTGAGGACATTTGCGTGGGTGGATTTTGCAAGAGCACTATAGGACACATCCGACGCAATGTGGACCACGTTTTTCTTAAATCCAGGCATAGGCTATACAGTATTATAAACAGGTAATATATATTCAAATTAATAAAAAAAATACGAAGCATCTAAAAAAATTGAGCCAATGAATTTGCACATGACTTATGGAAATGTCAAATCTAAATCGTTTAAGTTGACATCTCATTTATCTTTTCCTTAATTCCTTTCAAATGCTTTCTAAGTCCCTGTTTCTAATCAATACTTTCGCGAATGTCGTTTTCCCCTAAAGTTATTGCACTAAATGCATCAGTCAATCTTTATTGAAGCCGTTATAGGCTTTACAAGGCATACGGTGAATACTACATACATAAGCCATAACAGGCTTCAACTGGAGGTCCAAAAGGGATCAAGATTTCCCTTGGCAGGTACACCTAAATTGACGTTCAACTAACAAAATTGATCAGCTACACTCGAAGATACAAAACCTGTACTAAGAAAATTCTAACCTAAACAGTGTTTTTGAGTCACTAAAAGGTGAGAGAGTTTAATTTTCATTTGTAGACAAGGTGCGTAGTTCACTTTTGTAAATGTGGGGTTTTACCAATACTTAGGGAAAGTGTATGCCAAGCTGTATAAATCAAGAGGATTTCCTGGAGATGCCCGGGTATTTGAGTGGGCTTAAAATGGGACGGTATCTACCGAAGCCCCTCGTCGAGTAGGAGTGGTATTCTGAACTTTAAAATAACCTTTAAAGCATGCAGCAAGTGTGCCCTACAAAGATTCATAAACAGGCCAATCTGTAATGTCCGAACCTGTTCCATTTTTAGTAGTTTCGGGTGTAAAACTAGTGGTTCAGTATGCGTTGCCCATGCAGGGCACTCCCGCAATTGCACGGTCGCGCGCTTGTGTGTAATAACTAGTCTGTTTACTCTCAAATCATAAGTAGGCTCCCATACAATATTACAGTAGGTGCTGTAGAGGTAAGTGATCGCAATACACAAGTTAAGGCGGATTTGCTTATGTAGAAAAATATATACGCTTTGGAATACCGGTATTTTGCCATTTTTTTAAATACCGGTAGTGTTCATTCATGTACTCTTTTCATATTAAATGTCAGTCTAATTGAACGTCCAAGAATTTTGTGGAATTCACTTGTGTGCTAGGTTATCATTGATCGATCATTTCGGCGAGTCAAGTGATGGACCTAAATTATTATTTTCCGATGGGATGTGAATAGCGTTAAGTTAGTTTTGTCCAAATTTTAGGTGAGTTTGTTTGTGGAGAACTATTCTTCTACCAAGGCCAGCTCCGCATTTACAATTTGATTTAATTTTTTTAATGATCTGTAAGAATAGAAAATATTAGTGTCTTCCGCGAATAGAAAGCAAATATTACTGAACAGACATTGTGGATGTCATTTATGTAAATAAGGAATAATCGAGGCCGAAGTTAGAACCTTGCGGAACTCCGTATTTACAGCAGGGACATGGACATTTGAACGGCGGTCAATTGAACGGACGACACTTGAACGGCGACACTTTAACGGGAGACAGTAGAACGGGCCGACATTTTAACGACGGTCAATTGAACGGCGACTTTATATTACCGGGACGACTCATGGACAATTCCCAAGGTGCGTCGTTGTATACTCTGCATTTTGTACTCCTTGTATACTACTTAAGGGCGTAGGCGTTTTACTGAATTTTGAGTGGGAGTTCTTTTAGTGAGGCGGAAATTTAGCGGGACGTTAGAATTTTAGACCATGGCGTTAGTGTATGGATCTAGCACCAAAGGTAAACCAACGCTGATACATCATAATTTCGAGTACTTGGAAAAAAACAATACATGACATCTTGGCGATGTCAAATGTACAAACGATTCAAATGCAAGGCACGATTTGTGACATCAGACGACCAGGTAGTCTGCGAACCACAAGTTGAACACACACATTCTGGAAACGACGCAGCATCGCTGGCACGGAAGGCCATAGGAGAAATGAAAGAATGTAGCCTATCAGCAATTTCATGTCAACGCCAAGTTCTTCACAAGCTACTGTGAAGGAACGTTTAAATTTTAGTCACTTTCTTTATAAATTGTTCTCCGTTATCTGTTAGGCTACGCGTTCAACTGTCCGACCGTTCAATAGTCGCACCGGTCATCTAATACACCGTTCTACAGTCGCCGTTCAAATGTCGCCCGTTCTTTTGACGCCCGTTCATATGTCGCCCAACCATTTACAGCAGGGACATTAAAAAGGAGCACCCTGGTTGAAAAACGTGTGTGTGTGAAATAAGATGGCTGATTTTTCACTAAAATTGTAGAGCTTGTACCTTAACTTTTCGCGGAATTTGGAAAAATAGGGTGTGTGTAGAAATTGGTCTGTAATAATTGGTTACATCATATTTTCTCCTTTCTTGTAAATTGGAATAATTTTTCCCATTTTGATGGCCTGTAGGAACTGGCCCGTTGAGAAGGAGCAATTCAGTAGGCCTTATACGCCTACATGGGTCAATTCCATCAAATCCCTTACTGTTTGTGGGATGAATTTAGGGCTCACGCTCAATATTTAATCGGGAGTAGTTAGGCTGAGAGCAATTGAGTAAGATAGAGGTGGTTTTAGGTATTTTCTCAAATTATTTGCACTGAGAGCTAGGTATCATTCCAGCTAATGTGTGCGCTATACTAGAAAAATGATTGTCAAATTTATTGGCCATGACCTCCGTATTTTCTGTCTATTCTCGTCAATTCTAAGAGATTCTATATTGCCCCTCCGTTCCTCCATTTTTTTTATTACAGATCGAATGAGACTCAACGTTTCAAATTCAGCTGCATAATAGGTTTTTTGCGTAAATTCGATTCGTCCTGAATTTTTTTTCTGTATGCAGTCAATATAATTTTTTTTAGCTAGACTCGGATTTTTTAAATATTTTAAATGCAGTAATGATTTTTTTGCTTGATTTGAAAGCGCCTCTTGTTATTCATGGCTGTTTATGTTAAATCTATTTTTCTGCTTGGGAATGGCATTATTGTATGCGTCTTTGCATTCCCCAAAAATAAATCATAGGCCATGTTTGCATCTCCATTCGTACTTGCCTGAAAAACCGTAGACCAATCAATTGCTGAGTGGAATCTGTCAAAAGTTTCTTTCCGTTCCTCATTGCATCTAATTGTAGTTAAGTTAATTAAGGTTTAACGAAAAATACACCATTGTTGATATGGACCTATGGTATATATCTTCAATGTTTACATGTACACCACAAGTCCACAACAGCTTTTCCAAAATGCTGTCATGATTTGCACTATGGTATATAGGTGGCCCTACCCAGCGGGACTATTGTCCCTTTTGGGCTTCCCTTTTTGGTATCCATTGAACGTTACCCAAATTAAACAATTATGGAGATTTTATCTGTCCAATATACTTATTATGACTGTGTTGTTACATTGATATGTTGTTTACGTTCTATGGAAATCAATAAATTGACTGATTGATTGATTGATTGATTGATTGACAGTCCTGTGGTTATTATTCGTATGGTTTGTTCCCCAGGATTTTTCCATATTAAAGCGTGCTAGGATGGGCAGGTGATCCTCCGGCGCTATGTATGTATATTTGTGCCATTATGTGCGTCTATGTATCACGGCGGTAAGCGTTCGCGTGTAAAGTGCCAATCATTTAGTGAAATGCCTTTACGTTCGCGTGTAAAGTGAAATGCTTTTAAGTTAAATTTCATCCGCGAAAGTATTGATCAGGAATTGGGACGTCAAACGCATTTGACGCAATAAGAAAAGCATAGATGAGATGTCAACTTAAATGATTTAGATGGGACATCCAATGACTCATTTCCAAACTCCTTGTCTGTATTGCAGGATTTACAGATGTTTCTTATTTTTTTAATTCAAATAATACATGTCTGTGTATATTGATGCATTTAAGATAGCCTACTTGATCCACATTGCGTGGGACGTATGCTGCAGTTCTCTTACAATCCCCTCCCCAAAGTCTGCCATGGCTTAATGGCAGACTTAGACGGTTTAGTGAATTTGTTTTATTGCTTCGAATAGCTTGTGATAGTGTGGCGGATCGAGGATGTCTGCCATCAGTCCCGCTTCCTATCGAGTGGGTATGTTTCTGCGCAAAGTTAGGACCTGGTGGCGTATCAGGAGACGAATTGAAGGCATTACACAGCATTATTTATCATCCACAACTCAACGAATAAATTCGCAACGAATAGCACTTTTCATACTGCTGGCCCGTTGAAACACAAATAGTCTGTTTAACGCACTGCGATAAAGAAAACCGACTTCTCTCCGGTTATGCTGGCCTTCCACAGAGTCGGACTGACCGCTTTGAGCGAGTTTTCTCGCGGCTGCGCGATTGATTGGTGGCATCCCTAAGACGGGTCATGTATCCGACTACAATGAGGGATGTCCTGCACTGGTTGCCACTTCCCCAACGCATCTCATTTAGGGTCTCTGCCTTCGTTTGGCTTAGCCTCGTTGGTACTGCGCAGGCTTATCTGCAGGAGATCTGTCGCCCTATTTCTGCCAATATTGGCTGCCGACCCCTTCGTGCTGCGGTCCGCGGTGACCTGAGTGTTCCCTTTGCACGCACTTCTATAATGCAACATCGGGCCTTCTCGGTCGTGGAACCCAGTATCTGGAATGGGCTTCCTCCAGAGATGCGTCTCCTACCTAGGAAGTTTCTACCTGCAGTCTAAAACTCTTTGAAAACTGCTCTTTTCAGCCGTGGTTGGGCCAGGAGCGCCTCTGAGTAAATATATTGAAGGGCGTTAAATCAGGTTTTTTGCGTAACTTCGAATCGTCCTGACTTTTTTTTCTGTATGCAGTCAATATAATTGTTTTAGCTAGACTCGGATTTTTTAAATATTTTAAATGCAGTAATGATTTTATTCCTTGATTTGAAAGCGCAACTTGTTATACATGGTTGTTCATGTTAAGTCTATTTTTCTGCTTGGGGAATGGCATTATTGTATGCGTCTTTGTATTCCCTCATAAATATATCATAGGCCATGTTTGCATCTCCATTCCTACTTGCCTGAAAAACCGTAGACTAACCCATTTGCTTCCGTTCCTCATTGACAGTCATGTGGTTATATTATTCATATGGTTTGCTCCCCCAGGATATTTCAATATTAAAGCGTGCTAGGATGGACAGATGAAGCTCTGGCGCTATAAAAAATAAAGTCTGCAATAGCCGCCCGGTCAGAATACAAGAGGTCAAGCCGCGTAGGCAGCATGGTGCTAAGATGGAAGTCGGTGTTGATGGTGGTCGTGTGGTGGGGAAGGAGTGGAACCAGGATAGGACATCTTGAATAGTTCTGTTTCCAGTCGTGAGTGGAAAGTTGCAGTCGAGAGTGCAAGCGGAGGACAGGTTAAATTTACAGGTGAGTTAGGATGATGAGCAAAGTGGTGGCGGTCTTGTGGGAGCTCATTCCAAAGAGCATAAACTAAGGAGCGGATGCAGAATAGCAGAGATGATGAGACCGGAGGCAGAGAGAAAGACAGATATGATGAGTGAATAGACCTGGGCGGCTGGACGGTGAATAGATGGCGAATATAAGAGCTAGGGTTGGGTGGTTTGAAGGGCTTTGCTGGCAAGAGATATAATTTTATAATAATATGCGGTGATGAACTTTTATAAAATGGAGTGATTTGAGAACAGGAGTTATGTGGTGGTGTTTGGGAGTTTGGTGACTGCGCAGCTGAGAGCGTTCTGGGTAATCTGTAGGCGTTTTATTTGAGAAGAGTGGATGTTGTAGAAAAGTAAAATAAGATAAGATGGTAAGATAAGATAGAAAAGTAAGATAAAGGTAACGTTACAAAGATAAATAGACTTCTTATTATGTTAAGTTAAATTTAATTAAAATCGACATAAAACTTGGGAGAGGAGCACTCATGAGTAGAGAGGTGCTATATATATTCGCTGTAAAAATTAATAATAATAAAAACTGTTTTTACATGCTTTTTCAGACGACAGTTATGAACAGTTTGGCCCTAACGCCTACATCGCATTCACAAATATCAGGTGCTAGTCTCAAAGACTTGGCTGACAGAACTTCTCTTGTAGTCACTCGCCAAAAGATTCAATGTCGACGTAGTTCAACTCCATGAAGTAGGTGTCATTATCCTGTTAAACACAAGAAAGGCCCATAAACAACTTATTTGAATTCTGTGCAAACAAGAAAAGCGATGTAGATGGGCCGAAGCCTTAACTAGGATACATAACACAAAGCAACTGTAACTTTATATTGCACTCCTTACATTGTTATAGGCGCACATTGAAGTCAGACAAACATTGAGAACCACAAACAAATCTGGTAGAGGTAAGTTCAGTTCGAAAGACTGTCTCGGTAGAAGAGTTGCGAACACGAAGAGTTAGAGAGTTCCAGATGGAGGTTCCGGCAACTGCGAATGAACGCCGGACAAAGACAAGACGTGTGCTAGGAACAACAAACTTTCCAGTCGATGCTGGTCTGATACAATGTAATTCATATACAATTCGAAGCAATGTAATAACATGCAGTTTTCTGATAAAAGGAGACACAGGTCAATCATAGTGTAGCAGTCTTCATAATGGATGACATACAGGCAAAGGTTTCAAACGGAAATGGAATGCATTGCAAAACAAAATAATATAATGCTATGCAATGCCATACAATACAATCTATACAATACAGTTAACCACCAACCATTTGCTTGAAGCCCAACAGACTGACAGAGCTGAGACGACAGAGGATTGACGACTTCTCCAAGACTAGAAAAGTCTTTGGTTTTGAAGTAGTTAACATTGAGCTGAAGACAATTCAAAGACGGAACATGTTAACAGTAAGTCATTCAAGAACAATTTTACGACGAAACTTGCTGTTAGATATTGTAATGACATCTAATGTCACCGAGCATGTGCCATTACGGTTCTCTGACTGTCTACCTGCCTGATCCTTAGAGTTTGACCAGGGACCAAAACCGTCTTTGCCTGTATAATAATTTGGTTTGATTGGGCTCCCGTGTATAAGTTAGGAATGCGCCACTGGGTTTCTTATGTATTGAAGAAATTTCTAGAATACGATTACGATTAATGTTACCATTGAAAGCGACGTCGAAATGTGTATCTATGAGGAAGGAGTTTCTTGCTATGCTATGTGATTCACATGGATGATGATGATGATGATGATGATGATGATGATGATGATGATGATGATGATGATGATGATGATGATGATCGGCATAGCCAAGATTGACATCTTTATTTACAGCCCTTCCTCGTTGTCGACTCTGCAGCTTTTCTTCTTCTAAGTCCTCTCTCACTCTGCATGTCTCTCCCTGCGCGCACTGATATATATTAAGCTATGTGGTCTTTTACGCTGCTCGTAATCGTAATCGTAAACTTCAAATTTCTAAAGCGATACTCTAAAGCTAGACAAAGAGCACCAGCTTATTCACAAGCATTGCGTCGGTCATAAACCCCTATCAAGAGGAGGTCTGAGTCCCGTTGCCAGAGAGAGGCGGAATAAATGCTGCTACGGCGGGCATCGTTGAGAACGACATAGATTCAAAGGCAGAGGATCGGGTGGACTATAGGATAAGATTCTTGAAGAGATGAGACTTCAATTTGGTGTGAAAAGCATGTGGGGGTGATGATTAGAGGAGCCTGAGGCAGATGACGGTGGGTGAGTGGCGGCAGTGTTGCAGGAACTGAGAATATGAGGAATGAGGAGGGAGGTAGCACGGTAGTCTACCCAGCAGCGTGCCTGGTCTCTAATGCAACGACTGATGGTTCGAGTTTGCTGAACGACCTCGTGTAACGACCCTAGACAAGTTGTTCGCGCACACTTGCCTCACTCCTCAGAATCAGATTAAGAGACCTTCCGGGCGTAACAAGTTCAATTGGAGGTACTTGAAAGGTGCTATATGAAAGATGCTTATAAATACAGTGTAACAGTATATCTAATTAAAACCTGCCACCAGGTGTTTCCAACCTGTTTCGGCTGCGAAGAGAGGAGTTTTAAGACGACGTCGGAGATAGTAGGCTTATCATTCTCGATGCCCACAGACAGCGTTGTAACGCCGTCACCGTGTAGACGGTTGATGATATCCTGGATGGATGCGGTGTCCGAGGGTTCTGGCCCATCCGTGATGATCACAGCCCTGTTGATGGCATCGGGTCGGTCTCCTTTTTTGCCGAAGACCTCGTCTCGGAGGGTAGTCAGACCATTAGCGATGTTTGTTTCGCCTCCTTTCTCATACGGAATTTTGTCGATGGCGTTCAAGAGAGCGATCTTGTCTGAGTATCTGTTTCCAATCAGATAAGGCTGGGGTCAGGTAATGGAAAGTAAGACCAATTAATCCGTCAGAATGTTAAGATCAGAGGACCTTTGTCTTGAATTCTTTGACAAATGAACTTACTCGTTTACCGACTGTATGTCAGTCTAAATGGAGATTAAAGACATTTCTTACGAATGAACAGAGCGCACATGTAAATGCATAATATTGACTTTGTGCACTGACTTTATTGCTTGATGCTTGATGCTTGCGTTGTTGCAGCTTATGCTTCTTTTTATATTTTTTTGCTCACGATGAGTAGGCTATAATAATATTATTTATTATGATTAGTATAATGTTGCCATCGAAATGTTGATAAATGTAGTGCAAAGCATATTTCAACATTTCGATGGCAACATTATACTTAAGGGTTAACGTTTTCATTTCAACAAACGTGATTGTGCCGGAAATGTGTACCACTGTTCATGATGATCAATAAAATACTTCGCTCTCTGAATTGAGTGTGACGATAGGAACGGTAAGGTGAAGTAAGGTCAGGTATTATATATATGTGTGTGTGCGTGTGTGTGTGTGTGTGTGTGTTCGTGCTTATTATTAATTCAAACTGACACGCCGCAGTATGATTACTAGTCATAAGACGGGGGGGGGTCCGTGGCGCTTTGGATAACATCTGGCACAGAGACCGAGAGGTACCGAGTTCGAGCCCCCGTTGGGCGGATATGCTTTGTAGGTTGCTATTAGCGCCGTGTATTGCAGGCTGTCTGTTCTGTTAGTTGTTAAGATTTCAATTGCATAACATGTAAATGTACAGCGCAGTGCGTTTGTCAGGCGCTTATTAAAGAAAAGATATTATTATTATTATTATTATTATTATTATTATTATTATTATTATTATTATATGAACAGATGATTAAAAGTTATTACAGGAGTCGAATTTAACTGTCTATCACCCAGATAGGCGTTCATCACGTAATACTGCAACTCATTTTACCATAGCCCTCTAGCGAGGGGAAAGGAGGCCGAGTCGACCTTCGGGAAGGTTACGGTAATAGATCCCACGTCCATGCTGATCTTCTGTTCTTCGTGTCAGAGTGTTACCATCCACCTAAACCACTACCCAAGGTAAGGTGAGACAAGATGCGTTTGATGAAAGGAAAGGCATGGTAACGTCAGGAAAGGCAAGGCAGGATAAAGGTGAAAGTGAGGAAGCTAAAGTATTACAAAGCGAGAGAAGGCAATTGTAAGGTAAGAATATACAAGAAACCAGTCAAAATTGTAATTGTGATTTATAACTTCTATTGCGCCACTAAAACCGATCCGCAATCAGGTCAACATTCAGAGAGATTAGTCCGTAAAGAATAAGCTGATGCAAAAAAGAAGTTGAGGCGATTTGAGATGAAGGATGTTTCTCACTAACATAACAGGCTCTGCTAAATTAATCATAGGATGATTTTGGCAAAGACTCACTCGGACAGGAGCCAATGAATTTTGCCGTATTTTCTGTGAGTGACGATAGCCACCCGGATGTCGCTGGTACTGATGCTGAGTCTGCTGACAACGTCTCGGAGGAAGGTCCTGATGCGATTCCAGTTGTTGCACATGGTGTCCCTTTCGTATTTGAAGGAGCTGTCGTGGTCACAGACGCCACCAGATGCGTCTACTACGAAGGCCAGGTCTAATCGACATGCTGCAATTGTAATCGTAAATTCCGATGATGCCTTGATGTGCGAAGCTGTTACTACCAGCAGTGTTATTTCAGTTATGGTTTTTCAGTTACAGTTACAGTTATAGTTATCTAATTTATTATTTTTCAGTTAAAGTTATAGTTACAGTTAACTGAAATCAGATTTTCAGTTTCAGTTATTTTTTTAATTTTTCAGTTACAATTTCAGTTATTTCTCTTTATTTTTCAGTTATAGCATCAGTTTTTTTTCACAAGTGTGACGTTGTCGTGAAGATGACACACTGACCACAGATATTCTGACCAGTTACCAGAAATATTTACGCAGCAAATCAATGCGATTTAACATGTTGTCGGTTTCCTTTAACGAAAACACGACGTTCCAGAGTAACACTTGTTCTGTTCCGACAATTAGCGTGTCACACTCGTGGTTTTCAACGTCCTTGCCAGCAACGGTGTGAACACAACATTGACTTTTGTCGTCTGCGTCTTCGTAAACAAAATGTTCCCACGCGTCACTTTCTACTTTTCGACCACTACTTGGCTTAAACATTATTCTCGTAGTCTTGGATTGTTTTACGAATTTACGGTTTAGCGCCAACGACAACACAACGAAAGGAAAAGGAACCAGAAGTGAAACGACCATAGACAACTGAAAATGAACCAGAAGTGAAACTAGCATAGAAAACTGAAAAGGAACCCGAAGTGAAACTAGCATAGAAAACTGAAAAGAAACCAGAAGTGAAACTAGCATAGAAAACTGACCGTAGACTATAATAGGATTACCATTCAAAAAGTAAGTAAGAAAAACACTCATGTTTTATTTTTCAGTTAACTTTTGTTATTTTTCAGTTATACAGTTTTCGTTTTTCAGTTACTATTACAGTTTCAGTTATTCAGTATTTTTCAGTTTCAGTTACAGTTACAGTTAACTGCAAGACATTTTTCAGTTATTTTGCTATTTCAGTTACAGTTGCAGTTAATAGAAATAACACTGACTACCAGCTCCGCCAGCTGCGTGTTGTGCTCCGCTCTCTCTCTCATGATGCTGCCGTTGTTCTTGTCCATGCCTTTGTTACCAGCAGAGTCGATAACTGTAGTTCGATTCTCGCTGGTCTCCCTTCTGGCCTAATAAGCCGTCTTGACCGGGTCCTCCGCTCTGCTGCCCGACTGATTGGTCGTATTCCAAAATACGCTTCAGTCTCTGCTTACATGCGCGATGTTCTGCACTGGCTTCCTGCCTCGCAGCGCATCTCTTACAGGATAGCAGCCTTATAGTTTGGCGGTGCCTTGCTGGCTGTGCTCCATCATACCTATCTGACCTCTGTCTCTGACCTAGCCCCCCGTCGGGCTCTGCGTTCCTCGGCCAAGGGAGAGCTCCTTGTCCCCCAGGCCCGTTTATGTCTCAAGCAGCGCCGAGCCTTTTCGGTTGTTGGACCCTCAACCTGGAATGGGCTCCCACTTGAGCTGCGCTTGATGCCTCGCAGCAATATGCCTGCTTACTGCCGCCTTCTCAAGTCTTCTCTGTTTAGCCGTGGCTGGGCTGGGAGCGCCTCTGAGTAGGTTCCTTGAAGGGGCGCTATATAAATGCTCGGAATGAATGAATGAAGTGTTAGACAGTGGAAACGCGGGTTCCAATTTACAATTTACAATTTGATTTAATTTTTTAATGATCTGTAAGAATAGAAAATGTTTGTGTCATCCGCGAATAGAAAGAAAATATTACTGGAGAGACACTAGGGATGTCATTTATCTAAATAAGGAATAATCGAGGCCGAAGTTAGAACCTTGCGGAACTCCGTATTAACAGCAGGTACATTAAAAGGAGCGTCTACACACACAACGGAATTCCGAAATAAAAATATTACATTTTAACTGAATTGAGTGTAAAATATTACAATTCGTTGCAACGCACTTGACACGCGACAACGTAATATTACGCAATTATACAAAAAATTACAATTTACAACAATCGATTGCAATTAAAATGTTATAATTTTACGTTATTCGATCAACAACAAGCGATAACCGTCGTTAACCGAGTTATGATATTATATGATTTCCAGTTTTAAATGACTGGTTTCAAACATAAATTTAGACAAAATTATACATAGTATAAGATATAGAACAATCTAAACTTGCACTTTACAGCTTGTGTAATTGACAGTGAATTACGTAGTGCCCATAATACTATTTACGTTCAATTTGCTACATTTTAAAGGTAATGCTTTTACAACGCAGAAAATAGTATCAGGTTAAATTGTCAAAGCCAGGCGTCGATGCATGAAATGATAAAGTAACTCGATTGAATGATAACCATGTGAGAGGTTCTCAAACTGCGCTATATAATTATACAAATAAGAAGTGCACATACATACCTGTCTGAGCGCTCGAGCCTCTCATTAGCACAATGACGAGCAGGAGCAATGGTACAAAGCTACGCAGGAACGCCATTGCTGCCGAAAGAGAAACATTATTTATGTATTGCATTGTTTTGCATTGTGACAAAATATAGCAGTTGATGTAATTCTGTGATGTAATTGACCTTTAATTACTCATATCCTATTTGCACTCAATTCACTGCACTTTTTATTACGTAACTAATATCAGCGTCACAGTTCTGCAGCATCTAAGTAACTACGAGATCGTCATATCATGCTGTTGGGCACTTAGCCAGCAATGACAAAGACTCGTCCTTTAATTCCCAGCTAGAGACAAGTTTGCACAGTCACAGACCACAGAATTAGGCTCTGGGAGTTGATTTCCAAGCTCTGAGGAATTCTAGTCCATGGGGGTGCTAGGCTCTGAGGAGTTCTAGGCTCTGAGGAGTTCTAGACTTTGAGGAGTTCTAGGCTCTCGAGAGTTCTAGGCTCTCGAGAGTTCTAGGTTCTCGGGAGTTCTAGACTTTGAGGAGTTCTAGGTTCTCAAGAGTTCTAGGCTTTCGAGAGTTCTAGGCGGCTACTGTAAAACTTTGGAGGACTTTAGACTCATGTCGATATGTTATGTTAGGTCGTTAATGTCGTTCACTTCTAAACTAACGACTTGTCTCTTTCAACTTGTTTATCCACCGTAACTCCTGACTCCTGCATGGTATCCAGGATATATCGATCTTTGACTGGTGTTCTTTAACATCTGGATTACGAGCTTTGATTACTGTTTCTTGTTAACAGCTTACCAAAATTAATAGAGTTTCTATACAATACTGTAAAAAATACGACTGTACCTTACAAGCGCTGCAAGTCGGCTTAATTTTGGGCAATACCACTAAATGCAAATATGAACATAGTATCCGTTATCTGCCTTAAATAGGAAGTCGTCGTTTGGGTTCTACATGTCTGCGGGACCTCGTCATTGGTGACTTGTAGTTATCGGAGCAGAATTGGCATTTAGGATTAAGGTCGTTCTCTGTGAAGTACTAAAAGAAGCTAAAGCTAAGCATCTAGATATATACACATATAAACACATACATGCAATGATCTGTGCTGGCTAATCTGCACTTCTCTTCCGAACGTAATCGATGAAACGATCAGCTGCACCGGATGCCTTCAAGTCGATTTCAACAAAATCAACAACGCAACTAACTTCAAAGCTGCGAAGCTGCGACTGGTTTGCCTTGAAACCGTCCTGAAGAAAAACGCACAAATCTAATTTTTCTGCTGGAATCAGCTCCTTATAAAGCATTTGAATAGCGTGTCAAGAAAACCTGTTGGCCACTGTTGTCATCTTTGTTATTGTAAACAAAGTCCTCAGATGGATGATTATTTGAAGGTCCTGTCGTACTTTCCAACTTATCTTTTGCTGAATCCCAGAATATATTAACTGAGGACGTTTGGTTATTCATGACTTTCGTTCCGCTTGAAGGAAAAATCACTATGATGTATATTCTGGACTAGTTGAACCGAATGCCATTGTCACGGAGTCGCGTTAAGAATTGTACAGTGACACGATACCGTCATTGTCTTAGTAGCATCGGTGTGATGTGGATCCAAAAGTATCTCTTAGAATTGATCTGATCAGTTAGACCAAATTTATTCATAGAGTTGTAGTTAAGCGGGTTGTCAACCCTCTCCCTCGCCTTTTCATCTTTACACCAACAGTGTACGGTCAGTGTACTCATTATAGCTGAGCTTGCACTTTAACTTAGTTGCCAACCGTTCATCATTTACGTCGAAATGTCAGACGTCATCGTCAAGCTCTTAATAATCCACTTATATATATATATATATATATATATATATAATTATATAGAATTATATACACGGTGAACGGGAAAAATATGTATATAGGCTATATATTTATATATCTATGTCTAATAAACTGTATGATTAATATGCATTATTTGCATATTCATATAATTAATATATCAGTATAAAGGTTGTTGTCTGAGGGGGTTTGCATGGGGGTTATTGTCCGAGGTTATTGTCCGAGGGGTATTGTCCTAGAAGCGAGTAAGATAGAGATAGTTTGAGGTATTTATAAAATGTGCATTGAAAGCAAGGCATCTTTCCAGCTAAAGTGTGCGCTATACTCGTAATATAATTAATTTATTAGCCATGACTTCCGCATTTTCTGTTCAACTCCGTCTATTCCAAGCGATTCTATTCTGCCCCTCCTGTTTCCCATTTTTTATGATACTGAGAATGAGACTCCAGGTTTTCCTAAGTTCTTTTTTTCCAATTTTTTAAATTTAATTTGTGGAGGCACCGTGTCATTCTTGGCTGTTTGTAGTAAGTCTAACTATTATTTTTGTCTGCTTGTGGAAAGGCATTATTGTAGGCATCTATGTTTCCCCTCATAAATAAATCATAGGCCATGTTTGCATCTCCATTCGTACTTGCCTCCAAAACCGTAGACCAATCAATTTCAGAGAGGGATATGTCAGAAGTCTCCTTCCTTTCCTCATTGACAGTCCAGCGGTTATTTATTTGCATGGTTTGAATCCCTGGATACTTCCACCAGCGCAATCGGAAATACTGTAATGCTCACTCGCCCTCTCATCTTCCAGAATGTGAACGGTCAGTGTACTCATAGCTTCTTCAAGAATAATAATATGAGACCAGACAACTGCGAAAATAATTGTTTAACATGCATATCTTTATAGTGCAAGTTCTTTGCCGAACAACTTTTAAAACAAGTATGCGACGTTAGACTACTTCTCCGAGCACGCCGCGCCGTCACCAACACTATGAAGTCGGTCAGAGCTCTAATTCAAGGTTACTACACAGGGGCGCTACAGTACTATCATTGTATCGTATCGTATCGTATCTGAGAATTTGTAAAGCGCCTCTTACAGTACTAGCTATTAAGAGGCGCTCTCAGCGTGACAGCCCGGGAAAATAAGAAAGTTTTCAAATTGTATTAGTAGTCTCGGTGTCACATGGATCTAAAATAATCTCTTTAGAAATTATCTGATCAGTTAACGTAGTTTTAGTTAAGCTGATCAGATTTATACTTTGTGTTACATTTCATCATAGCACTTATGAATATGCCGACCATTTTTGTAACGGCAGGTTTAAACCTGAAGTTCGTACGTCTAAGGAACATTGCATTCTTGCAAAAACCTAACATGGCTTAGGTTGAAATTCCGTGGGCATTTAGAAGGCGATATACAAGACAGTGCGTAGACATATTCCATCCCATCGCATCTCAAACCGTCAAAATCCATACCACCTCACTCCAATTCCATCCCAATGTATCTTATTCCATTCTTATGTATCCCATCCCGAACCAACCAAATGCCTCCTATCTCATCCCATGCAATCCCATCCCAATGCATCCCACCTCAAATCTCAAACAATCTCCAGCCATTCCAATGTATCATCAAAACAAATCCCAATGTATCCTATTCCAAGGCATCCAAATGCATCTCATCCCACTCCAAAGTGTTCTAACCCAAGTCAACTCAAGCCATGTCAATATATCTTATTCCAAACCGTCTCAAAGTATCCTTCCTCTAAACTACCCTAATGCATCCTAAGCAATCTCAAAGTGTCCAAATATATTCTGTCGCAAACCACTCTCAGCCACTCTCCATGTTTTCCATTCCAAACTATCCCAAAGCATCCAATATGAATGTATCCCATCTATGCCTTCTTAATGCATCCCACCCGATCCAAATACAGTCTATCCCACATCATCCTTACCTATCCCAATCTTAAACCATCCCAATAAAACCATCACATATCATCCTAAAGAATCCCATATAATTCCAGTGTAAGCCATATTATCCCAATGTAACTTAGATCAACCCAAAGTATTATATAGTGTCTCAATGCAATCCATATCATCCCAATGTGTTCCACGTCATCCCAAGGTATTCTATCCCAAGCTATTCTACATGAATTCTACAGCAATAAAACAAATTCACGTGACTAATAATAACTGCATTAAGCCATTGCGGATACGGTGGGGGGCTGTATTGTAAGAGAACTATGACAACATACGTCCCACGCAATGTGAACCACGTTTTCGTAAATGCATCAATATACACAGACATATACTTACATGAATAAAAAAAATACGAAACATCTATAAAGCCTGCAATTAGCCTATGCAGCCAAGGACGCTGCACGTAACTTATTGGAAATATCAGCTAAGTTGATATCTCATTAATAACTCAGCGCCTCTGAGTAGTTTCCTTGAAGGGGCGCTATATAAATGTTCGGTATGAATGAATGAATGAATTAATTAATTTATTAATACTTATTACGTCAAATGCTTTTTAAATCCCTATTCTGAATCAATACTTTCGACATTATCGTTTTCCCCTAAGGGTATTTCACAAAATCCAAGGCACTTAGACACGAACACCTATCGCCGTAATACGTATAAACACTTAAAGGCATAAACGTACAGACTTACACACATGCATACACGCGCACATACACACACATACGTGCATACGTAAACACATACATATGTACATACATATATACGCACACGCATACATACAAACCTACATACATTCAAAACTATATACAAATATACATGCATACATACATACATACATACATACATACATACATACATACATACATACATACATACATACATACATACATACATACATACATACATACATACATACATACATACATGCATGCATGCATGCATACATACATACATACATACATACATACATACATACATACATACATACATACATACATACATACATACATACATACATACATACATACATACATACATACATACATACAAACAAACACTAATAAATACCTGCGTTAGCAAAGTTACTATACAGGAAGACGCATGACTCATTAGCAATGCCCCACCTTATGATCATCTGGCTATTCTCTCTTTTTGCAAAACACATTTCCCTCATTTCGTCCCGATCCTGTGAGGAAAGTAATGTAAGGCTGGGAAAGTAAGGTAAGGTAAGATTATGTAAGGGAAAGTAAGATAAGGTAAGGTAATTTTGTTATTTGATCTACTATATTTCAGTGATTCAGACGTGAACATTGTTCTGGTTGACGGATCTTTTGTTGAAGTAGGCCCTATAACAGTCAACCTACAGCTGAACAACTCTGAAAACCTCTCTCTTTACCAGTGAAGACACTGGCTCGGGTCCGGAGCGCCTCTGATTTTGAGTGGCGATACATAAATACTCGATTACAATTACGGTAGCCGGATGGATAGAGTACTCGGGTTGTTAGGGTACGGGTTCGAGCCTCCACTCAGTCGGTCACTGTGCTCGGTCTTTGAGCAGGTCCTTCTCGCACAGTTGCTCAGCACCATCGATTTACCGTTGTATGGTTGTGTGTGCAGCTTTTGAACTGTGGAAGTACGGCAATAGCAAACTGCAGTTGTATTGCGCTGTATTGTAAAGCTGTACAGCGTGTCACTGTGGATCGCGTGGATTCGCATTTTGTCACTTTTTGATTCGCTTATTGATTAGGAACTGTAGTTAGTGGCTTTGACAGCATTTAGGTGGGCGTAGGCTGTTCTTTTTTGAAGAACTTAAAAGGCGCTATGCATGACGCACACATAAGTTTTTGGAGGAGCACAACATGAAATTGGGATACGACCTCCAACAAACCAAACATATTCAGATGTGAATTCCAGGAGTGGGCAAGATAGAGAAGTAAGATACAGGTAATGTTACAAAGATAAATAGGTTTCTGATTATGGTTTCAGTTAAATACAAATAAAAACTGCATTAGTATGATTTTTCAGACGTCAGCCTTAAACAGTCTTCTGCCAAACTTTTCGTAAATTAGTTTGTCCCAAAAGCCAAAAGCATTTACAAATGTCAGATGTTCGTCTAAACGACTTTGCTGGCAGATCATCGCTTGTAGTAAATCGCCTGAACGATTCAATGTTGAAGTAGTCCAAAGCCGTGAAGTAAGTGTCGGTTTTCTGTTAAACACACGAAATAGCGCATAACAACTGAACGAAGAGTGTCTTTGTTACTATTTTGAAAACTTTATTTTAGTCAGTGGCAGACTGGCGAGCGGTAAGAGTTTTGTTTTGCTGCGCCGTCCTGGTGCAATATTATGACATTAAACAGTGGAAAGCACTGTTGAAATTCATAATATTCCTGAAATATTTCAGAAATATTGGGGGGATATAAGCAGCTCCATCCCCTCCTCCTCCTTAAGTTTGGGTCCGTCCCCTCCTGTCCCCCTAAGTCTCCGCCGCTGCCTACTACTACAACTACTACTACGACTACTACTACATCCTTACCATCTTCGACGGTAATCCATTGATTGGTTCCTCGTGTGTGCGTGGGCCCGCCACTGCTGACTTTTTCAGATCACTGTGCATTGTTTTGCTAACTGACGTAATAATAATTATATTCTTTCGTCCGTAATGACATTTAACTTCATATAGCAGCGCATAGAGTCTGGGTACCGACTTCTGAAAAGAATTAAATTCACGTTCTCTTGTACTCCACTTATTGCGTGCAGTTGGCATTCCCGGAGTCAGTCTTGCTTGCAGAAACTTTTTATAGGTGTATGAAATTGTTATAAAATAATGCCTAGTGTTGAATCCCAAACTAAGTGTCAATTCTTAGCATGAGTTAGAAAGTGTTGCAACTTGCAAATATGCAAATATAATTTTTAATGCGTATAGACCGTGTGGGTATACCGTCTACATACAGAGCCTATACTTAGCTTACACAAGCATCATACGCACGCCGCTGGTAATTCTGGATTACTTTTTCTTTCAGACAGAATTAAAAGCTCGCGGATTCTTCCCACCCTTCCACTGGAACTTCTCTTATGCCTATGCTCATACACTCATACATACATTGATAGTGCTCAAGGTATCAGTAGTTGTTCACTATTTATCACTCAACTACCGTACAACCATAATGAATGAACTAACGTGGGAGCACTTGCAGTGGTGGTTATTTCCCACCATTTCTGCAGGTCTGGATAACCAGTTGTTTCAAGACTTTCTTGATGTTTTGGTAGTTTTCAGCAACGAAAACAGTTTCATCAATGAGTAGTTCAGAAACGTCAATAAAAATAACACTTCAAACTGATCAGCTAATAAAAACAAACACGGAAAATATATTTAATTGTCAATGAACAATGAGTGGAGGAATTTACAAAAGGAAGCATTGAGAGGTGGAGAAACACAGAAAGTAAAAGATTGAAGTCCTGTCCGAATGAACAAACGCAGGAATATATTTGTTGTCTAATGATGGCCTTCTTCCAAATGT
>JACEVL010000473.1:284345-376845 GCA_020284085.1 Aporrectodea caliginosa
CGTCTAACGTCATTCATAACTAGTCTTTAAACTCTTCTGTTTTAGTTTGTTTAGCTGTCATACATTCTCGCTGGTTCAGACATGCTCATTGCCTGAGGGTGAAGAAATCCTCTGCGTTTCATGCGTTTCATCAGCTGTGCGACCTGGTCCCATTCTTCAGCCTATGGATAGCCCCAGAAAGCTGGTCAGGCATACATGAGGCGTGCAATAGTTAGGTATGCATAATGTAATCAGAATGATCTCAAAATGAAGCTTGAACGCGATATGCAGATGATGCAGAATCTTTATTGGTCCCTGCAGCAGAATTGCATGCAAATCTACTGAGCAACTTTAAAGTCCGAGTTACAAAGCGGTGTAACTATTTCTTACGCCATTAGGTTCCACTTGATATAGGCTTCGGTGTCGTATAGGATCAATGCGACCCTGACGTCGTTAACTCCAATGATCATGTCCTCGACTATATTGTAGATGCCAGTTTTTTTTTAGAGAATCACAGATTTGAGCATTGATTTCAATTGACACAGATTACTGAGTCGTTTGAAACGTTGTGATTAAGTTTATTATCAGCGTCGGCGAGAGTTCATTAAGAGCTTCTGGTTGAGTTTCTTTAAAGTATCTGATTGAGTTCGTTTGCCGATTCTGGTTCCGTTTCTTTAAACTGTCTGAGTGAGTTCGTTTGCCGATTCTGGTTCCGTTTCTTTAAACTGTCTGAGTGAGTTCGTTTGCCGATTCTGGTTCCGTTTCTTTAAACTGTCTGAGTGAGTTCGTTTGCCGATTCTGGTTCCGTTTCTTTAAACTGTCTGAGTGAGTTCGTTTGCCGATTCTGGTTCCGTTTCTTTAAACTGTCTGAGTGAGTTCGTTTGCCGATTCTGGTTCATGCGGTCTCTTTATGTTCATTTACACGGTATTTTTTTTATTTCAGTTTCTTTGCAGCAACTGATTGATTTCATTTTCAACGAAAGACTGAGCATTTCAACGTGTCTTTGAGGTCGTTTGGCGGTCTCTTAGAGGTTATTCTGCGATTTCTTTGCGGTCATGTCGCATTCTCTTTGATTTATGCGGTTTCTTTATGTTCATTTACACGGTATTTTTTAAAATTCATTTTCGTGTTCTGTTTTGTGTTCATTTCTCGTTCTCTGAGTTTTTTCTGCGTTCTTTTCATGTTCATTTTCACGGTCTTTGGGCTAAGTTCTCGATTTCTTTGAGTTTTGTTCTGCTTTCTTTTCATGTTTATGGACACGGTATTTGGGCTAAGTTCTCGATTTCTTTGAGTTTTGTTCTGCTTTCTTTTCATGTTTATGGACACGGTCTTTGGGCTCATTTCGCGTTCTAGTTTGACTCATTTTGTGGTCGTTTTTGGTTTCATTTTCAACAGGTAAATGAGTTCATTTCAGTTAATAGTTCTCACTCAGTATTTCACCAGAGTGCAGGCGACCTTGTCAGTCACCAGAGTGACTGCTTAGTCAAATACCAGAAGGCAAATATGAGCCAGAAATATGGACCACACAAAATGTAACATGACATAAAAGAGCAAAAGAAAACCAAGCAATGGACATTGCATCATTAATGTAATATCTGAACTAAGCATTTCAATCATTACTGCCACACGTGAAATAGGCTTTTTAGTCTTTGCCACACGTGAAATAGGCTTTTTAATCATTAAAGCCACTTCCGAAATAAGCCTACTATAGACCTATTAATCACCAATATAAATCTGCAACACACGTTTTAATCACCTATGTAGAAACCTGTAATAGGTCTTTAAATCACCTTTGCCACATTTGAAATGGGCCTTTTAGTCATTAATGTAAAATGCGCAATAGCTGCCCTCAACAATTCAAAAACTGAGAAAGAAAACAGCAGCATTCCAAAAAATACATTCTGGTAAATAAAATTCCTCAAACGTTCTAAAACTACCAAACGGCAGCTTTAAGAAAATAGTGTATGGCAATAAAGTGCCCTAAGAAATAACTAAAACCACCAAACAGCAGCCTTAAGAAAATACTGCATGGCAAACAAATACCCTCAAAAATTACTACAACTACCAAATGCCATACTTATTGAAATACTGTATACAGAGGCAGTTAAATGCCCTTTCAAACTAATAATAATACCAAATTCCATCCTTATTAAAATACTGTATACAGGCAGTTAAATGCCCTTTCAAACTACTAATAATACCAAATTCCATTCTTATTAAAATACTATATACAGAGCCAGTTAAATGCCCTTTAAAACTAATAATAATACCAAATTCCATCCTTATTAAAATACTATATACAGGCAGTTAAATGCCCTTTAAAACTAATAATAATACCAAATTCCATCCTTATTAAAATACTGTATAGAGGCAGTTAAATACCCTTTCAAACTACTAATAATACCAAACACCATCCTTATTAAAATACTGTATAGAGGCAGTTAAATACCCTTTCAAACTACTAATAATACCAAATGCCATACTTATTGAAACACTGAATAGAGGCAGTTAAATACCCTTTCAAACTACTAATAATACCAAATGCCATACTTATTGAAACACTGAATAGAGGCAGTTAAATACCCTTTCAAACTACTAATAATACCAAATGCCATACTTATTGAAATACTGTATAGAGGCAGTTAAATACCCTTTCAAACTACTAATAATACCAAATGCCATACTTAATGAAATACTGTATAGAGGCAGTCAAATACCCTTTAAAACTACTAATATTACCAAATGCCATCCTTATTGAAATACTATATACAGGCAGTTAAATGCCCTTTCAAACTACTAATAATACCAAATTCCATCCTTATTAAAATACTGTATAGAGGCAGTTAAATACCCTTTCAAACTACTAATAATACCAAACACCATCCTTATTAAAATACTGTATAGAGGCAGTTAAATACCCTTTCAAACTACTAATAATACCAAATGCCATACTTATGTGAAACACTGAATAGAGGCAGTTAAATACCCTTTCAAACTACTAATAATACCAAATGCCACACTTATCGAAATACTGTATAGAGGCAGTTAAATACCCTTTCAAACTACTAATAATACCAAACACCATCCTTATTAAAATACTGTATAGAGGCAGTTAAATACCCTTTCAAACTACTAATAATACCAAATGCCATACTTATGTGAAACACTGAATAGAGGCAGTTAAATACCCTTTCAAACTACTAATAATACCAAATGCCACACTTATTGAAATACTGTATAGAGGCAGTTAAATACCCTTTCAAACTACTAATAATACCAAACACCATCCTTATTAAAATACTGTATAGAGGCAGTTAAATACCCTTTCAAACTACTAATAATACCAAATGCCATACTTATTGAAATACTGTATAGAGGCAGTTAAATACCCTTTCAAACTACTAATAATACCAAATGCCATACTTATGTGAAACACTGAATAGAGGCAGTTAAATACCCTTTCAAACTACTAATAATACCAAATGCCACACTTATTGAAATACTGTATAGAGGCAGTTAAATACCCTTTCAAACTACTAATAATACCAAATGCCATACTTATGTGAAACACTGAATAGAGGCAGTTAAATACCCTTTCAAACTACTAATAATACCAAATGCCACACTTATTGAAATACTGTATAGAGGCAGTTAAATACCCTTTCAAACTACTAATAATACCAAATGCCATACTTATTGAAATACTGTATAGAGTCAGTTAAATACCCTTTCAAACTACTAATAATACCAAATTCCATCCTTATTAAAATACTGTATACAGGCAGTTAAATGCCCTTTAAAACTAATAATAATACCAAATTCCATCTTATTAAAATACTGTATACAGGCAGTTAAATGCCCTTTCAAACTACTAATAATACCAAATTCCATCCTTATTGAAATACTATATACAGGCAGTTAAATGCCCTTTCAAACTACTAATAATAACAAATTCCATCCTTATTAAAATACTATATACAGAGCCAGTTAAATGCCCTTTCAAACTACTAATAATAACAAATTCCATCCTTATTGAAATACTATATACAGGCAGTTAAATGCCCTTTAAAACTACTAATAATACCAAATGCCATCCTTATTAAAATACTATATACAGGCAGTTAAATGCCCTTTAAAACTACTAATAATAACAAATGCCATCCTTATTAAAATACTATATACAGGCAGTTAAATGCCCTTTCAAACTACTAATAATACCAAATTCCATCCTTATTAAAATACTATATACAGAGCCAGTTAAATGCCCTTTAAAACTACTAATAATACCAAATTCCATCCTTATTGAAATACTATATACAGGCAGTTAAATGCCCTTTCAAACTACTAATAATAACAAATGCCATCCTTATTAAAATACTATATACAGAGCCAGTTAAATGCCCTTTCAAACTACTAATAACAACAAATTCCATCCTTATTAAAATACTATATACAGAGCCAGTTAAATGCCCTTTCAAACTACTAATAACAACAAATTCCATCCTTATTAAAATACTATATACAGAGCCAGTTAAATGCCCTTTAAAACTACTAATAATAACAAATGCCATCCTTATTAAAATACTATATACAGGCAGTTAAATGCCCTTTAAAACTACTAATAATAACAAATTCCATCCTTATTAAAATACTATATACAGGCAGTTAAATGCCCTTTCAAACTACTAATAATACCAAATTCCATCCTTATTAAAATACTATATACAGAGCCAGTTAAATGCCCTTTCAAACTACTAATAACAACAAATTCCATCCTTATTAAAATACTATATACAGAGCCAGTTAAATGCCCTTTAAAACTACTAATAATACCAAATTCCATCCTTATTGAAATACTATATACAGGCAGTTAAATGCCCTTTCAAACTACTAATAATAACAAATTCCATCCTTATTAAAATACTATATACAGAGCCAGTTAAATGCCCTTTAAAACTACTAATAATAACAAATTCCATCCTTATTAAAATACTATATACAGGCCAGTTAAATGCCCTTTAAAACTACTAATAATAACAAATTCCATCCTTATTAAAATACTATATACAGAGCCAGTTAAATGCCCTTTCAAACTACTAATAATACCAAATTCCATCCTTATTAAAATACTATATACAGAGCCAGTTAAATGCCCTTTCAAACTACTAATAATACCAAATTCCATCCTTATTAAAATACTATATACAGAGCCAGTTAAATGCCCTTTAAAACTACTAATAATACCAAATTCCATCCTTATTAAAATACTATATACAGGCAGTTAAATGCCCTTTCAAACTACTAATAATAACAAATTCCATCCTTATTAAAATACTATATACAGAGCCAGTTAAATGCCCTTTAAAACTACTAATATTAACAAATTCCATCCTTATTAAAATACTATATACAGAGCCAGTTAAATGCCCTTTAAAACTTACTAATACAGGCAGTTAAATGCCCTTTAAAACTAAAATAATATTACCAAATTCCTTATTAAAATACTATATACAGAGCCAGTTAAATGCCCTTTAAAATTAAATAACAAATTCCATCCTTATTAAAATACTATACAGAGCCAGTTAAATGCCCTTTAAAACTACTAATATTACCAAATTCCATCTTATTAAAATACTATATACAGAGCCAGTTAAATGCCCTTTAAAACTACTAATATTACCAAATTCCATCCTTATTAAAATACTATATACAGAGCCAGTTAAATGCCCTTTAAAACTACTAATATTACCAAATTCCATCTTATTAAAATACTATATACAGAGCCAGTTAAATGCCCTTTAAAACTACTAATATTACCAAATTCCATCTTATTAAAATACTATATACAGAGCCAGTTAAATGCCCTTTAAAACTACTAATATTACCAAATTCCATCTTATTAAAATACTATATACAGAGCCAGTTAAATGCCCTTTAAAACTACTAATATTACCAAATTCCATCTTATTAAAATACTATATACAGAGCCAGTTAAATGCCCTTTAAAACTACTAATATTACCAAATTCCATCTTATTAAAATACTATATACAGAGCCAGTTAAATGCCCTTTAAAACTACTAATATTACCAAATTCCATCTTATTAAAATACTATATACAGAGCCAGTTAAATGCCCTTTAAAACTACTAATATTACCAAATTCCATCTTATTAAAATACTATATACAGAGCCAGTTAAATGCCCTTTAAAACTACTAATATTACCAAATTCCATCTTATTAAAATACTATATACAGAGCCAGTTAAATGCCCTTTAAAACTACTAATATTACCAAATTCCATCTTATTAAAATACTATATACAGAGCCAGTTAAATGCCCTTTAAAACTACTAATATTACCAAATTCCATCTTATTAAAATACTATATACAGAGCCAGTTAAATGCCCTTTAAAACTACTAATATTACCAAATTCCATCTTATTAAAATACTATATACAGAGCCAGTTAAATGCCCTTTAAAACTACTAATATTACCAAATTCCATCTTATTAAAATACTATATACAGAGCCAGTTAAATGCCCTTTAAAACTAATAATATTACCAAATTCCATCTTATTAAAATACTATATACAGAGCCAGTTAAATGCCCTTTAAAACTACTAATATTACCAAATTCCATCTTATTAAAATACTATATACAGAGCCAGTTAAATGCCCTTTCAAACTACTAATATTACCAAATTCCATCTTATTAAAATACTATATACAGAGCCAGTTAAATGCCCTTTAAAACTACTAATATTACCAAATTCCATCTTATTAAAATACTATATACAGAGCCAGTTAAATGCCCTTTAAAACTACTAATATTACCAAATTCTATCTTATTAAAATACTATATACAGAGCCAGTTAAATGCCCTTTAAAACTACTAATATTACCAAATTCCATCTTATTAAAATACTATATACAGAGCCAGTTAAATGCCCTTTAAAACTACTAATATTACCAAATTCCATCTTATTAAAATACTATATACAGAGCCAGTTAAATGCCCTTTAAAACTACTAATATTACCAAATTCCATCTTATTAAAATACTATATACAGAGCCAGTTAAATGCCCTTTAAAACTACTAATAATAACAAATTCCATCCTTATTAAAATACTATATACAGAGCCAGTTAAATGCCCTTTAAAACTAATAATATTACCAAATTCCATCTTATTAAAATACTATATACAGAGCCAGTTAAATGCCCTTTAAAACTACTAATATTACCAAATTCCATCTTATTAAAATACTATATACAGAGCCAGTTAAATGCCCTTTAAAACTAATAATAATACCAAATTCCATAGGGCCTACTTATTGAAATACTGAATAGAGGCAGTTAAATACCCTCTGAAAGCCCTAACAAATCACATATTCAAACAGCAGCCTTCAATTGCCAAGGCAGCCAAAAGCAACAGTCATTGCAACTACTAAACTACTTAAACGTCAAATAATCTAATAACAAAATTATCCTATCTAACAATTTAAAATGATGTTACGTGTTGAGACTTGCTTTCATTGGGTTACAGTTACAGAAGAAGAAGAAACATAGCTAATTTAATACACATACAAACAATACAAAAACGATGCCACTGTCATTTGCAACTGTCTTCTCTGTTTCAAACAGACAATTAAATCTCCGAGTGGGAGCACACTTTACGGAGTCCTTCCACAACCTGAACCACTGAAAACCTCAGACCTTGGCAACAGTTGCCATAAAAGGCTTAACTCGCCGGCTCATCCTCGGCCAACGGATATTCGGGATTGGCAGGCAACCGCAGAACAAACTCGATGCCTTTCTTTCCTTGACTTCAACTGGAGTGTCGCGAAGGTCGTCCGACTTTATTCCTCTTGATTGTCCGGGACTTGCTCCTTCTGAGGAGGAAGAAGCCTTGCTACTCTCAGCCGGAGACTTATTTGACAGAGATCGGAGCCTCTCCGATTCCGAAGGCGCCCTGTTAGGAACTGACGGAGGCATTTCCTCCACCACGTCGTCTTCGGACGTCCTAACAGACGGCAGATCTTGAACTAACGCTCCACTCACTCCACTCTGATCCATTTCTCCAGCCTTCATCTTCTGACAGACCTGCCCAGAGCAAAGTCCTGTCGTCCAGGTGGTCACTGTCAGCTCCTCCGCTTTCCCATACTCAGTACTGTCATCATCACCAGCTGCGCAGATCGTCAGAATTTCAAGGTCTTCGAATGAATCTTGTTCAAAAGACACAGCAGAAAACAGTTCGTCCGACCAACTCAGGTGCTTGATACGACCGTCGTCTGAACTCGGGGTTCGACCGGCAGAACCCGTGCTTCCACGCACACTAGATGACACTCGCAAGCTGCTTTTTAAAGACGGGGCAGGTGACTTGTCTGTCTGCTCTGGAACGGCAGGGATTTCGGAGGCAGTGCCGCCTGCCAGCACAGTGTCAGCTGGAGTCCTGCTCAGCACAGCGGTCCATGAGTCCAGCTCGTAGGACTCAGCCAAAGACAAATCGTCGTCCATGCTGAACAGGTCAAGGTCACAAATGGCCGACTCTCTCCTCATCCCAGGTGACTGGTCAGGACTGGCCGCCGTTTTTCGCACAGAGACAGGAGGAGAAGCTTCCTTTTGGGCACTGTCCACATCATCCAGTCTGGTCAGTGAAGATTCCCTAATGTTCAGTCCAAGAGACAGGACAGCTTTGGCTGCTGCCTGTCTCAGGGACACGGGCGGCGACATCCTCACTGACTCAGACTCCCATTCTTCGGATATCTTATCCGGAATTTCCGGACTTTCGCCAACGGATAAGTCCCAGCTGGGCTTAGTTCTTCCCAAAGACGTGGAAGGTACTCTTACCTCTTCCACACGAGAGTCGACCTGCGCAGACTCCAGCAGCACGTCGTCCTCCGCTCTCTCAGGAGTCGACGGCACAACGTTCTCCACTTCCTCCGACGGCTCAGGCTCAGGACAAGAAGACGGGACCTTGCCGACATCTTCCTCCTTCTTCGCACAGACCTTCGCTCGCCGAAAACGCCGAAACCAACGAGGCATATCCAGAAAGTGACTCGGAATTAACTTCTCAACGAACTCAACTCTTTAACTCGTAAATAAAACTCACAAAGTGGAACTCTCTAATAGCTCAAATACACAATGGCTATCCAGCATCGCAATAATAATATCAGTCGCCTAGCAACGCATACCTAATGAAGTCATCGTCATCGGGAAGCATAGGCCATATAACATTGAGAATGACGTCGATTTGTTTACTTTCTGTTAATCGTTAAGACGGTGCAGTGCATTTAGCAAGCAATAGATACGTGTAGGCCTAGGCCTAGCCTATCGATTATAGAAACGATTAAAATAATAAGTAACGGTGACGGTAATTATAATGATATTAAGAAATACATTATGAAATTAATTTGATTAAATTATATTGCGAGAGCTGTTTCTATTATCACTATTATTATTATTATTATTATTATTATTATTATTATTATTATTATTATTATTATTATTATTATTATTATTATTATTATTATTATTATTATTGTTATTATTATTATTATTATTATTATTATTATTATTATTATTATTATTACAATTAGACCTACTATTGTTGTTGTTGTTGATGATGCTGCTATTATAATAATAATAATCATCATTATTATTATCATCATCATCATCGTCGTCGTCATCATCATCATCATCGTCATCATCATCATCATCATCATCATCATCATCATCGTCATCATCATCACCATCATCATCACCATCATCATCACCATCATCATTATCATCACCATCATCATCACCATCATCACCATCATCATTATCATCACCATCATCATCAGCGTCATCATCATCATCAGCGTCATCATCATCATCACCATCATCATCACCATCATCATCATCATCAGCGTCATCTTCATCATCATCATCATCGTCGTCGTCGTCATCATCATCAGCGTCATCTTCATCATCATCATAATCATCGTCGTCGTCATCATCATCATCATCATCACTAGGCATGGCGCATTAACGGTGCCCTTGTAATAACGTAACAGTGGGGGAGGGAAGCGATGCAAAATTTTGTAACCCCCACTTCCCAGACCAGATTTACTGTGTCCCTGGTCCAACCAGACAACGAGGGCTCTAGGGGCGTTGCCGAACTTCGTGCGAAGATGACAACCAGTTCGCGAAGGTTCAGAAGTTTTTAGATGGCCTAAATATCCCAATGACATATAAAACTAAGAGCCAAATAGACTTGTAGAGGAGCTAAATAAATGCCATGAATGAATGAATTAGTAAAAGAACGAATGGACGATCACATAGTTGAATTGATGCATAAATAACTGAGCGACTTAATTGATCTAATGAATTAATGAGCTCTGTTGTAAGTAGTTTGACTGTCTCAAAAAGTAAGGCATACTTGTTTAGATAAGTCACATACATGTAGTCATGTGTGTAGCGCTTTTGTGAGGTACTTAAAAGGCGCTATATAAAGTATCTTGATGCGCATACATACATCATACAAACAAGCATACATACATGCATACATACGTCCATACATGTACGTACATGCTTACATACTCGCATACATGATTACGTGCATATAATATACAAACATGCACGCACACATACATACATGCATACATACGTACATGCATTCATACGTACATGCATACATGTATGCACATGTATATGCCATATGAATACATGCAATGCCGTGATTGACACATTTATCCAACAGTGATGTATCGCTCGCATACATGTATACTACACATCGAGTAGGTACGCTGATGTTAAGCTTACCTCCGATCTCCAGCAGTTTCCCTGGACACGTTCGAGAGATCATCACAAACGTTTTCTTTCCAGGCGACATTTAAAAGCGACTGCCTACGGATGTTCAGAGCAGTCCTTCCATTCTGTTTCTCCCTTCTCTGTCAAACATTCGACAAACACATCCGCTCTCTTCGCTATCAAGTTCCCAAATCCACTGTCGCATGACTCGCATCCACTCTCGAAGATCGTAATCGTTCGTTAAATTTCTAAAGCGCTACTCTTAAGCTAAGCGCGGGGCAACAGCTTATTCACGAGCGCTGCCTCGTCAGAATGGCACAGGCGCAACTTTGTATTGCGACGACGGTGGTGTCCTGTCTCCACCACTTTCAACAGGGGCGATGTCAGCGTTATTTTGGGAAGGGGAGATGGAAGGGGAGGGAGTTGGTCACCACCATTTTGTGGGGCAAAGTTATGCCTTAGCAGAAGGGTTGCCCAGAGGAGTTTGGAGTCCGGTTGCCAGGGAGACGAGAGAGTGGAGGCAAACAGTGGCATAACGAAGGGGGGCACAGGGGCAGCCGCCCCCGGGCGCAGCACCAGAGGGCGCAAAATTAGCTATCAGTGGTACACAGAACTACGACAAGAACGATTAAAAGTCAACAAGAAAATTAACAGGGGGCGCAGTCATCAACCCTTGCCCCTGGGTTCTTAAACCCTTCGTTACGCCACTGGAGGCAAACGAACCAAAGATCTGGGTTATTTCCAACTGTCGGAATCCGGATCAATAATTTTAGAAATATGCAGCGAACAAAGTATTTTGACCAACCCCTAATCCAGTGGCGTAAATCATGGGGGGGCAGAGGGGATTGCCCCCCAAAGTTTTGACTTAAACCCTTCTGTTCCCCCAAAAAATCCGGCCCTCGTAGAATCTGCCCCCCAAGTTATGTATAGATTTCCGCCTCTGCTCTAATCAAATAATTTGTATTCGAAACAAGCGTTATGGCTATTCTTGAGTAGGCCTATACACTTGCTCGGATGGGTGCGCTGTAGCCTGTAATCTTGTGGTTATAACCTCCTGACTGTCAAGTGTCAACCAAGAGTTTGGGGTTCAAATCCCCGCCGTGACAGAAATATTTTTAAAGATCTCGGCTCCACTTGCACCCCTAACCAACTCAGAAGGAAGGACTAGCCACAAGGACTCATATGCCGAGGCCAAGAAAAATAAGTCGCTAACACGTCATACCTTCGGGTGCCTTCCAGATGAGCTTAATTCTATTCTTCTTCCTCCTCCTCTTCTTCTTCCTCCTCCGCCTCTTCCTCCTCTTCCTCTGCCTCTTCCTCTTCCTCGTCCTCCTCTTCCTTCCTCCTCCTCTTCTTCCTCCGCCTTTTCTTCTTCCTCGTCCTCCTCTTCTTCCTTCTCCTTCATCCTCTTCCTCTTCCTTCTCCTTCTTCCTCCTCTTCTTCTTCTTCTCCTCTTCCTCCTCCTCCCTTCTTTCCTCCTCTTCTTCCTCCTCCTCCTCTTCCTCCACTTCTCTTCTTCCTCCTCCACTTCCTCTTCCTTCTCCTCCTCCTCCTCCTCTTCTTCTTCCTCGTCGTCCTCTTCTTCTTCTTCCTCTCCTCCTCCTCCTCTTCCTTCTCCTTCCTCCTCCTCTTCTTTCTCCTCCTCTTCCTCCACTTCTTCTTCCTCGTCCTCGTCCACTTCCTTCTCTTTCATCCTCTTCTTCCTCTTCCTCCACTTCTTCTTCCTCGTCCTCGTCCACTTCTTTCTCTTTCATCCTCTTCTTCCTCCTCCTCCTCTTCCTCTTCTTCTTCCTCGTCGTCCTCTTCTTCTTCTTCTTCCTCCTCCTCCTCCTCTTCCTTCTCCTTCATCCGCTTCCTCATCTTGTTCCTCTTCCGTTTAATTATGTTTAGACCTAAGCTGGTCTTTAAAATCAAGGACCATAAATGGAGCTAAATGGCTGGCATACGTCGCCCTCACTCCCTCAGCGTTTCAAAACACACATAGGCCTAGCAGCATAAGCAGGACACCGGCGCAATAGAAGTTATAAGTAACAATAAATTACAGTTACAATAATAAATTACATTTACAATAATAGACCTAAATGTCCTTTACCATTCGTTCTAGTTCTGAACGTCCTGTAGCAATCTTTATTTAACGTCTAATACCTGCCATTGCATTTGTCATTCAAGCTAAGTTTATTTTATTTGTTAACACTGTTTTCTAGAAGTCGTTGGTTATAAATTATGCAGGCATAAATCACCTCTATGAAAAATGAAATGGGTCGAGCACTAACCTATGTCGTAGCCAAGGGGAAACTTATTGCGACTGCAGTCATAGAATGAATAATTATTCCAATGATATGAACAACCGTTGACGACAATTTAAAGCATAATTATAGGCTACAGTGCAGTGAAAATGTATTCACAGTGCCTGAAAGACACCATGCATTTAAAGGTGTCAACACAGAACGTTATAATGTATTAGTATTCAGCGTTTAACGATTGCGTCTATAAACAAATCGTCTCACCTCCTCCGAGATGACCTTGAATCGATGGCCAATAGGGAACCAGCGGAGCCCACCACGTGATTAAAATCTTTGGTTCGCGCCACCGCGCGTTAGCTTACTGCGTCATTACAGGCCAGCGCGGGTTATTGAGTACAGGTTTTGAATTTAAATACACATTCAGCGATCTACCTCCTTGCCTTCCCATATAATTATTGCAGTCGCCAGTCTGTTGCTTTCTCTTCGCATGCGTAACCCAGCGCTTAAACATCTGACTCTAATAGCAGTAGCCAATCTGGTCTACAAGTCTATGATGTCTAATTTATTCTAATGACTTATATTATCCGTGTCAAAGTCGACTTCTAAAGATGGTCGCTTTGAGTGCAATCGCAGCCGGAAATAATAGTCGATTGGAGAAGGGTCGAAGTGCGGCAGATCGGAGAAACCTGGTCGATATCGATATGAACATTCCTAGGACCTTCTCTCCTATGTTCGTTTCTCGCCATAAGACTGTTCTTTTTTGGCTGTACTGGAGTCGGGAGCGCGTCTTAGTTTTCACGAAGGGGCGCTATATAAATGTTAGAAATGAATGAATGACCGTTTTGAAGACGTATTATGTTACATGGTGACTAAACAAAATATACTAATTCCATTATATATGATTGTCTTAACCATGCTTGTACTAGGCTATTATTATTACCCTTCACTGGCTCCCTATGGACCCTATCTAACAGCGTGTAGGCCTACAGTTGAAAATCCTTTCCCTCATACGTAACTGCCTTGTTGGGGTGGCCCCATCCTACCTGAGGTCTTTTTGCACCTTTGTCTCCTCCTTACCTGCGAGGGCCTCTGCGATCTTCGACCCGTGGCCTTATGGTTGTCCCTCGCATGCGCTCTGCTACGGCCCACTCTAGGCGATTTGCCCGTGTTGGCCCATCAGCTTGGAACTCTCTTCCCCAGTCTCTTCGCCTTGAGTTACTAGCCCTCTCACCTTCCCAGTTCCGGAGACGTCTTAAGCCTTAAATTCCTGTTCGCTGGAGCAGGCACTGACGCAGGTCGAGAGCTGCTGATTTCCGAGCGGGGCTATATAAATGTTCGGATACAATTACAATATTATGGTGATCAATAAAGTATTGATTGATTAATTGGTCTGTGACACAGGACTAACCAACTCCCTTCATCAACCCGTTCTTTGATGCTATTGGGGGCCAGGTGCTTCTTTTCGCTGTCTTAAGACCACTCTTTTCGCTCGGAGTCTTTCGCACTGGGAGCGCCTCTGATTGGTGTTCACTGAAGAGGTGCTTTATAAATTTATAAATACAATACAATACAATACAATCTGGCTGTTCCGGTTTGTCCGTGTCACCAAGGCTACGTCCTGTTTAAGAAATACATTTCTGGTTCTTCCATTGCAATCGTTTCTATTTCTTCATAGATACGGGACCATTAATTAAAAAATCTGACAATGAGCCTTAATTTAGGTGGATGTAATAATACATACATGCACATTTATCTCGGCAGGAATTAAATAATGGCGAGGATTTGAACCACCGACCTTATGACCGACATTCCACCATCGTAATCAAGCATTTTTTATATATATAGCGCCACTCAAAACAGAGGCGCTCCCGACCCGAGCCAGTCTCTTCACTGGTAAAGATTGTCTGAACCATGACCACCACCAGGGCCGTAAATCCTGGGGAGGGAAGGGAGGGAATTCCCTCCCCACTTTTAAGCTTGGGGAGGGAACGTGAAGGAATTCCCTCCCCCACAAATTGTTATGGCGCCAGCCCCAATCGCCACACACTGCGGCACCGAGGAAGGGCATGCTCACATGACTTGTTGGAAACATTAATGCTATTAAAATAGCATTGATGGAAACTATATGCCTTAAGCCGGCCAGAGCTGGCACTGACCTTGGGGAAGGGTCAACAGGCTATAGAAGACTGCCAACAGAGCCAAGTCTTGTAGGATGATATACTGCGCGAACCCTTCTCTCTGGGCCTGACTCCACTGAAAACCACAACAGGTGTATTTCTCCAGAGCCGGAGTAGGGGTGGTTTGAGGAGGAATGTGACGCGCAATATATCATCCTATAAGACTGGGCAGAGTGGTCAGACATAAGAGGCACGACACCTAATTATTGAGACATCTGTGATATATATAGATCTGTATGTATCTGTATGTAATTATATTTGATTGATATATATATATATATATATGCGTATATATCAAATATAATTACATACAGATACGTAAATGCGTAATATGCTCTGTGGGCTTTCAGAGTGGGAGGAGACAGAGAGACGAGTCACTAGACCAGTTCATCTCGAGTCTAGTGTACAGAGGATTATAAATCAATTTTAAATAAATAAAATTGATGGACGTCTGAAATTTAAAGAAAGTGCTGTGTTTAGCAGAACGCCGTCGAAATTATTTAAACATTATTATTATCTGTCCCAGATTCTGTCGTTTTCCAAGTCGCCAGCTGGATTAAGGTGCGATGGTAAGACATTACAACTAAGTAAACAGTAAACGAATATACATACATAATAAATATAGGTACCGTGCAAGTGCACACTAGTTTAATTGTTGAGACTACATTAATAAAAAGTTCGCCATATCCTAATTCTGCGCATCAGAAAAATTGACAAAGAGCATTATAAATGGCCAAATTCCTGTGAATTATATCTTTTTCCACGCAAAAAATTCGTTTTAGTCGCAGTTTTTGCTTGCAATCGCAATTGTCATCTGAAGATATCTTTAGCGCCTACAATGCCAAGTCGCGGGAACCAGCTTATTCACAGGCGCTCATTTAAAACAATGGATATAAAAAATATAAAATCAACAGGCAGAGGTCAAGATCCAAAGGGTCCGGCAGGCAGGCAACTAGTGGCTATTTAGTTGATGGTGTTTAAAATTGAAGCGGCGAGGGAGGCAAGTAGGCCTAGAAGAGGATGACATATTAAGCTCTGTCTTGACATAAGCTCTGTCTTGTCTTATACATGATTAGTATTGTTGCTCCCTATACGCAGCAGTTCGAACAAATAAAAATTGTTAACCTAGCGTGTGACTGAACCCAGTATAGGCCTACATATAGAGTGGACTTCGTCAGAAAAGTATACACACTCCCAAAGGGGAAGTTTTCCCTCCCCACATTTAGAAATAGATTTACGGCCCTGACCACCACACTAACCACTTGCCTATCAAGCACCAATTGACCTGCACAAGATCAAAAATAGACACACTCCCAACCAACATTCGACCTACTCTCCTTAAAGAAAACGGCTATATCATTTATATGCCGCATTTATTCAAAGGACCACCATCATCACAATACGCAGTAGTCTTGTAATAGTCACCATAGCATGATCGACATTTACTTGTATATTGAACTAATGCACGAACTCATCAAAACTCTTGGTTTAATTTGCATTTAACTGAATGGAAAGACGTGATACTTCATAATTTCACATAAATCTGACTTACAATTACAGACGAACAGCTTGCGACGAAAAAAGGAAATCTTGATTAGCTTTCAACATAAGAAAACCTTATTGAACCGCAGGCACTGAGGTCCAAGACCAAAATCAATAGAAAATTCAAAGCATCTCATTCGTTGTAATGAAACTGTTGCCATGAACCTCGCCAAAACATACATATGTCGACAAAGAACTGAATTCAGAAATCGAAATACCATCATTTAACAGAAAATCACGGAAAACCTTTTCCCGCAAACGCGAAGATCGCTGCAAACCTGGCAACGTCTTGACATCCTAATCGTCAACGTCTTGCCCTGAAAACCGAGACAGCGAGCGGTCAAAAGAATTCAGAAAACGTTCGAGATATCACAAAAGTGACGCTCGAATTCGAGCGGGAGATATCACAAAGACGTTCGGACGCGCGGATTCGGTTTGCGTATCCGTCCGCGACTGCTCACAGTCACCGATCGTTCGACATCCGAATCGGACTGATCGTGATCGAGAAACGCGTCTCCTCGATCCGGATCGCTGTCCTCCTGATACCGAACCGTCCGACGACCCTGATTGCGTGTACTGTATCGAGCGCTTTTCTCTCGTGCGCTCGACGACTCGGCGCTCTGCTGCGAACTGTCATCGGCTATTTGAGCACGCGACATTTTCCGACTGTCGCCGTTCCTGCTCGTTCGTGCTCGCGTCGGGGGCTGTGTAGGACCCGATTGGTCGGAATACTCCTCAGTTCCGGAACTCGATTGGTGACTTTCTGATTCGCTGTTGTCAGATGATGAAACGTCGGTTGATGAATCGGACGATGTGGCTGCGTTTAATGCTCGCGAGTCTGGGACGCGAACTCGACCGTTTGCGTTTGGCAGATGACTCTGTTTGCCGGTTTCGTCGACGCTCTGTTCGTCTTCTTCGTCGGAGAAACCGCGGTCATAGCGTTTGCGTTTGAGGCTGCCCGTTGCACAGCGAGTTCCGTAGCGATCGCTCTGTGTCGATGGTTTAGCACCATTCATCAACTTCCGCTTAGAACCTTCAAACAGTCACAGACAGATTAAATATCAATTAATCAGATTTCTTATAAAGTAATCAGATTAATTATCAGCTAATCTGTTGGTTGGATTATCTCTTGTATGTGTAAGTAATTAGGACACTCTTAAACTAAACATTAGGCAGCCATGGGTATAAGTGTTAGCGACTTCATATTTCTCAGCCTCAGCTCATAACAACCGGGTACTGTCAGGGTTTGCTTAGACTCCTCTCCCTATCCGTCTCATTTTCGCACAAACAGTGTACGGTCAGTGTACTCGTTATCGCCGAGTTGGCTCGGGGCGCAGATAGAGCAGAAATCTCGACATAAATTTCTGATTGTGATTTCACTCTAATTGCCCATCAACTGATATCTTTGACGTTGTTATAATAATAATAATAATCTTTATTGAAGCACCTGACAAATGCACTGTGCTGTACATTTACATGTTATGCAATTTAAATCTTAACTACTAACAGAACAGACAGCCTGCAATACAACGGCGCTAATAGCAGCCTACAAAGCATATCCGCCCAACGGGGCTCGAACTCGGTACCTCTCGCTCTCTGTGCCAGATGTTATCCAATGCACTATCGGGCCCCCGACAACGGTGCAATAGAAGTCCATAGATTAGATTACTTACAGAAGACATCAGATTAGATCAGACTGATTGTCTTACTTGACTTCTTGACCTTTGGTTTCTTGGCTGCCTTTTTCACCGGTTGCTTCCTCCGTCTATTCACCTGGAAGTCCTCATCCGAGTCGTCTTCCTCGTCCACTTCCTCTTCCGACTTATGGTTCTGCAAACCATCCTCATCTTCTTCATCCTCCGAATCATTCGCCCCGTGATACTTCAACCTCTTTGCCGGGACTTTTGAGCGAGTCTTGATCCGCCGACTTGGCTGCGCAAAGTCGGCCGAACTCTGACCTCGCGGGTGCAGTTCAGTCTCCGAGTCGCTGACGACCACACGCAGACGTTTTGCTGCAAAATGATTCACCATCATATTGTTATTATCGTAGTTTGCTAGGGAAAATTTGTGGTCTCGTTAAAGTAAATATATTATTTGTAGTTTCTTCTGACATTAACACCAAGGAGTTCCAACTTACTATGCATCTACATGCGTATATGTATACATTGATTTTGTTTGTTTGTATGTTTTAAATCTTGTACTGCAGTGTTTTGTTATTTAGTTGTTTGGCTATGATTTAGCCCTAAAATTGTTATTTAAGTTGAATTTTCTATAACTATATGATCATAAAAATCGTCTTGCCATCAGTAAATGTAATAATGGAAGAGGGGCAGCCCTGCAATAGCGGATTATTTTATCCTTTAGGGCTGTCCTGTTGACGGCATCAGCAGATTAATATTTTTTTTTTAAATGACTGATTGTTAATTAATTGTGCTGTTGTTGATTCAATAAACGGCTGATTGATTGATTGATTGATGTGAATGTTTGTACGTATGAATGTATATATTGTGCATTTACGTATCTGATTTAAGTATCTGTGTGTATGCAAGCATATGTATATGTTTATGTATAATGAGTGTACGTATGCATGTGCGTGTATGCATGTGCGTGTGTGTGTGTGGATATGTGCATCTATTTATGTGTGTGTGTGAGATCTCTGGAGACATTTAAATCACAGCTCAAGGCCTATCTTTTTAAACAATCATATTACTGCCATCGACTTTTTGAACTTATTTACAGCTAACTTTCTGTCGGCCGCGGCTGTGCTACGACTCTATGTAAAATCGTCTTTTTATTACTATTATTATTTAACATCCTACAGGCTTAGTACAGAGAGTGCCTTTGATTTGTTTTGCTCTTAGAGTGGTGCTATATAAATTTCAAATTACAGTTACAATTACCTGGTCGAGGGTTGGAACACGACGAAGACCCTTGAATCCGCGGCAGATTTCGTCTCCGCGACGTCACTGCTTCCCTGGGAAGGGCGTCTATGTTTGATGGCGTTGAGAAGTTGGAGAAAGCCGGATGGGAAGAGCGAGTCTGGCTGGAGGTAGCGCCATGATCCCCAACCCGTCTGTGGCTACAAAGGATGCAAACAGTAAACAATGTACACATAAAGTTATTATGCAGTTATTAAGCTCCTTTATCTACTGACCCCAAACATACATACATGCTTACTTACTTTTGAATGAGATTTAAACTTGAAGCAACCTGATGTCTTGGGCATTATGATAACAGTGCTATAGAACTAAATTAGATTAGATTAACTATACAAGTCATAGGATTAGATTAGCTATAAAAGTCACCAGATGAGATTCTAAGTCATCGGATTAGATTAGATTAACTAGAGAAGTCATCATATTAGATTAGATTGGAGAATGACAGAACAAGATTTGACCCCTCACCTCGTTCGGTGAGGATTCTTCCGATGTTTGTTCGACGAATTATACTCGGCGAGAATTCCCTGGAACTGGTCCTCAAACATGGCCGACAGTCTCAACGTCATCGCATAGATCTAAACATATATTATAGACAATACAGCATAGACCAAAACTAATAGCAATAACAGAACACAGTGATATACAACAATGATGCATAAGGAGGAGATTGGCAATGATAGAGCACAGAGATAAAAGAAAAAGAGCACTGATACAGGACGTGATAGCATAGATCTAAACCCAAATAGACATGCAGCCATACAGCGCAGAACGTAAAAGGTAAACAATAACATAAACAGAAGGAGAGTAATATATAACACCGATGTAAAACAAACAACAGAACAACGATAGAGCACAGATCTAATAGAAAGAAGAGCAACACAGAGCACAACAAATCTAGGTAACATGAATATCAAATCAAATAGAAGAGCTGGTCCTTAACACTTTAGAGTGTACTAACAGCGACTGGGAAACCAATGTAGCTCGTCATTAAAGTGTTAAGCTACTCTCTGATAGACAGCAAATATCTATTCTACTATTTATTTTATAAACAATGACAACATGATTTAACACAAATATAATATTTATTTATCATTTATTGTTATAATCAATGAATTAGAAGTGCCCAACTGCGAGTCACAAACCCGAGAGCGCTTGTTAGTGTTGTAGCTTCTCGAGTTCTTGAAGACGAGTCGTACGTCTTTGCAGAACTCGAGAGCCGTGTCGTAGGCACCGGATGTCAGGCGATCTCGGACCGTTCCAAGATCCATTGGTGACGAGACGACTTGGTGGTAATCCTGCAACACAAAAAATCTGATTTATATCACGAGATATCCTTGGTAACGCACACTTTCCACTATTATTACTGTTATTATTATTATGTATGTATGTATGTGTGTGTATGTACATGTATGTATGTGTGTGTGTATGTGTGTATGTAAGTGTGTGTGTGCATATGCACGTGTATGCATATGTGTGTGTATGTATATGTGCATTCAGAGATTCATATTGTACTAATTTATCAATTTACCTCAAAAGCATGAATAGCAGGAAAGAGAGAAGTCTTAAATTGTACAAAAAAGATGAAATAATAGAAAGAAGCAAGTGGTAATGAAAAGGCACAGAAGCCAACACAAGTCTCCCTCAGTTTATATAGCACCACTTCAAAAGACTCATCAGTGGCGCTCCCAACCTAACACAATGAAACCACTCTCAGAGCAGTACTGCATATATCACGCATACATTACGCTAATGAACAAGCATCAAATGATAGCGCCAAGCAGTTGTGCAACTCGACTATTACATTAGGAAGCAAAACAATGCACGGTAAACTAGAGAAAGAGTCACCAATGGTGAGCCCACGCACACGTGTGGAACCAACCAAATCAGATACTTGGTCCTTAGACAGTGGCACTTAATAAAAACCGTTCTATTATTTCATGGTTTAGTGTTGTTTCTCGAACAATACTAACTGGAAATTCGTCGATGTCAACCGCATGTCGGAATGGAATGGAGTCATCACTCTCAAGCATCGTCTCCAGAAGCAGAGCGCAGTCCTGTTTCCAGGCATTTGGATCGAGCATATTGCTGTTCTGACGTCGACGACGCCTTTTCGAAGAGCGCGCCAACATCTGCTGTTAGATGAATTAGAAAATGAAGCATTTAAAACTCTATAACAACTGTTTATGCCACTGTATAACATATATTTTTGCTGCTATTCAATGATTTGACGTTTGTCATTGTTTCCTGTTAGACACCCCAATTAAGGTCTCCCTATACGTAAATGTAATGTAAATCCCATATGTAAATGTAATGCACATCCTATAAACAAATGTAATGTAAAATCCTACACAAACGTGATGGTAAAAATCGTATAAGTGAGTGTAATGTAAAGCCTACATGTAAATGTAATTCACTTCAGGAATTTGATACAGCGCCCCTTCACGAAACCTACTCAGAGGCGCTTTGTAAAGCTGAAAACCAAGAACTTGATCTAAAAGTAGAGCCATGGTTAGCTAGATTCCATAGGCCAGAGGCACCACTCGATATGTAATGAGAATCCTATATGCAATTGTAATATAAATATGACACGTAAATGGGCATCCAAACTTACATTATTACATTTACATTCTATTATTACGTTTACAAAGGAGACCTTCACCCGCCATTGGTGCCATACAATCAGACGAGCAATATCTGGGTCAGGTCAAGCCACTGACCTGGTTGACGCTACGCCTTGAAGAGGTTCCCTCGCGTGCCGTTCGGTGGGTGCTCTCATCGGCTGAGCTGCCATCCTCGCTTCGTACGGTCGGTGTCAGAACAGCAAACTGAGAATCCTTCGTTAGTTTATTATAGAGTGCCATGACATCGTAACAAGAGGGGTCACTGCAAGAAACAATCGATCGGAACCAATCAGTCGAGCGTAACAATGAGTGGAATCATCAATCAAGTGTAACTATGTGTGTAATCAACAACTGCTATGCATATCCGTTTTCAATCAATATTTCAACCACCTAGTCTCCACGGCAGATTCATGTTTTTTGCAGTGGGATGTTCCAAGTGTTAAAAATTTAAGTAATAAAAGCAATGACGTCATGCTAGTAATAGAAAAATAACGACAATAAATACAATAAACACATAAATTAAGTACAATAATGTTTTAAATCAATAGAAGAATTATGTAAAATCACAGGGCAGTCACTGACAGAGTTCTGTTAACTCTTTTCATCTATTATTTTATTTGTCTGGTTTATGCTTAATTCTCTTGCCACCCAATTTTCTTCAAATAAGCGAATATATATATAGTCATAAGTGTTGGCAACCCAATTCTCTTAATTTTCTTCATAGCAAATAAAAAATATTTTCTATTTTTAATATTTGATAAAAAGAAATAGTAACAAACAATTAACGAAAAACAAATAAATTTTTCATCTAATAAAAACAAACACAAACAAGTAATTAACAATAAACTAACGAACAAGTTTACCTGATCAGTCGCAAACAGAGTTCGGTGACTATTTTTGCGAACTTGACGATGTTGCTGTTCTTTTCGTTAAATGTTCTCGTGTTATGTTCGATCTGTCGGACGTCGTACTGTATCGCTGCAACACGCCGGTAGAACCTGTTCTCGAGCCGTTCCTTGATCGTGCTCAGATCGATCGGGTATTCGATGATCATAGCGTAGATCGGGAACGCGTTGAGATCCACTGGAACGAGAAACGGCTCGGCGATCGATAGGCTCATGATCTGCTCCAGGCCGCGAATGATCCGCTCGCATTCGGCGTCGCAGCCTTGTGATGGCCAATCGGACGGCTTACAACGGTATGACATGGCACTCATTTCCTGAGGCGTGGCTGGAAGACTACCATCTCGAGAAACAGGAACTCCTATAACATGGTAAATATATCTGATGATGCGTGGGACATATTAACCGATTGGTGGTACTGCTTGACTTGTTACGCAAAGAGTGTGGGTTCGAGATCCCTGAGATGATTACTGTTTGTGGAATCTTACATTGATAGATGATTTGTCATTATATAGCTGTGCTTAAAAATCTTAATAATAATAGTAAAAAAATTTAATAATGAAACAAGTGCTGTACCAAGGCCCCTCTCACAAATTATTGCAGAATTAGGCTTTTCCAGTTGAAAAATTAATAATAATAATATTAATATCTTGACAAAAAGGGCCCATTCCAGATATGTCTGTGTGTCTAAATAATGCTGAAGTCCCTGAGGGATCCTTTTTACTTCAGGGCAAAAAAACAATATTAAGAAAAATAATATGAATATTAATAAAAATAATATTAATATTAATAATAACTGTGCTGTATAGGAGCCCCTAGTAGGAGCCATCACCGTTGCATCCAAGTTTTGAACATCCCTTACTGCAAAGACTTGCCAAATATGAATCCATGCAGAAATCTTTCTGCAAGGCACGTTCCAAAACCTTTGCACTGATTTCTTTGACTCCACTCCTACTAGGGGCTCCTATTGACAGAAGCATCTTCAAACTGGTGCTATATATATATATCTAATACCGTTATGCTGCATCAGTAGATTACATTAAAATTGCCATGGGTTACATGGCTGGAAGAGACTGCATTACAGTTAATTACGACTTACGGTGCCGGTCCAATGGCTCCAGATCCCAGGGACTCAGGCGCTCCTGCTCACCATTGTCCCAGCTGAAACGAAACAGCCACACACTCAGCATATTACAAGGAATTACAACATTACAACTTTACAATTACAATGTTACCATAAAATTTAACAATTACAACTTTGGAAAATAATATATTCATTGATTAATTCAAACTGACAAGTATGCAGTAAGATCGCATGATATAGTAGTAACAGATGATAACAAGTTTAACAGGAGTCGAATTCAACTGTATTGCAGCCTGCAAGGTGCACAATTTCCAACTGCTCATTTTACAGAGACGCCCCTAGACTGAGTCAACCATAAGAGGCTAGCAGGTATCAAACCCACATCCTTCTTATCTTTATGCATGCGTATTGCCATTCAAACATCATCCCCACCATTATCATTTTACACCTACAATTTACCATTAATATTTCACAGCTACAATCTTTATGATTGCAACTTTACGATTACAACTTTACATTTAAAATTTTACCATTAAAATTCAACAATTACAGAGAATTTTGTAAAGTGAAATTTAATTTAAATTATCTAATAAAATGAATTAAAAGTCAGTTTCATCTGCGCGTATATTGTAATTGTCTTGAAACGGAGCAGCAAAAACTCTGAGATGAGTGTAGCTGCCCTTGATGTCCCAAGCCGTTTCTGCTTGCTTTATGATAACAGTACTTTTAGAAGTCCTTAGATTAGACGAGACTACTCACTGTACGACCATGCATTGGAACATACTGTCCGGATACTCATCTTGGAACGGTTCACGGGCCGTGATGATGCCAAACCACCATGTGTCATCAATGAGACAGCGAAACCGGTCACCTGACAAAACAGCACACACAGACTTATAAGTAAGTAAGTACATATATTCTCTATTAACCAATTGTTAATCACACTTTGGTGTACAGACATCTAATAAACAATGTTAAAAAGGATCCTATCAATAAATGTTTTGCATATCAGGCTGGGGAGATTATGTGGTCGTGGGCATGAGGATGGTGATAGTGGGTGGGTTGATTGGGGTAGTAGTCATGCAGGACATGGCCCGGGTCCATCAGGATTGCCCCACAGAGGTGAATGTAGGTGTTATTTTCTCAGTACCACCGTAAAAAACCAACCAACTCGGTTGTCCTTTGTCATCACGCTACAGGGACCACAAACTCTGAACACCACACTGAAGCCAAAATGTAAGTGGTGTTGGGCCAAAGCAGTCCTAGTGCTAGGAACAACGAGATCAAGATGACCTAATTGTTGTAAATGATGCAATGCACACGCGCTTGTCAGATCAATGCAAATTAAGGCTACTTACTTAGTACTTACTTACTTACTTAACACAGAAATCATGAAATAAACTTCTGCACTGAATAGACAACAAATCAAAACTTGGAAGCGATGCCAAATCAAACGAACAATAGAATCCGATACGAACCAACAATCCAGTTACGACCCATTGCAACGTCGTATGTCTGCCGTAGAATGACAAAGTCGATGACGCCCGGCATGTCATGAAACCTAAATTACAACCAGTACAAAATGTTACACTTTGTCTGTAAACGAACCACAATGGCTAATCTCACCCAATAAACCGTTAATTTGATTGTAATTGTACACTCTAAATTTATAAAGCAGCGTGCTAAAGCTAAGAGCAGGGAACCAGTTTATTCAAAGAGGGGCAGAGGAGCTGCTAAGGTGGGTTTCGACATCAGAAAGGTTGAATGGGATGACTGGATGAATTAGGGTCAGAAGGTCTGGTTGCCAGGGTAGACACCAGACAGAGGAGGCATTAGGAGATGCTAAGGATTGGGGTCTCGTAGAAAGGATTGGATGAACTGGATGGATTAGGAAGGAGGATTGAATTGATTAGGGTAGGATTGGATGAACTGGATGGATTGGAGGAAGATTGAGACATGATTAGGGTAGGAAGGATTGGATGAACATCAAATGGATTAGGGTAGGAAGGATTGGATGGATTGGGGTAGGGCATTCTTGAGGAGGTGAGACATGATGCACTATTAAGTTGTTACATCAAAATTATAAAAATGCAACACAAAATCTGTTACTAAAGTTCAAGACTTTAAAAAACCAGAAAAAAAATTTGAAGCTAGATATTCACATTAAAGACGATTTGAAAAATGACCAAACCAAAATCCAAATATAAAGCTTAAAGACTGAACACTACAAGACGAAAGACAGAATTTCAAGCTAGCTAATCAAAAAAGAGGTAACTTAAAAATGACTGAAATCCAATCTGAATTTAAATCTAACTTGATCGTAAATGTTCCTCCCGTCAGTTTGCTCGTCTCTGGATCGATGAAAGCCAACTTGAGGCAAACAAGTCTAGGCGGTTTCATCTCGTACTTTATTCCAACGACCTTCATCAGTTCTTGCTCCTATTAATCATTATTAATTATCATTATTATCATCATCATTTCTCTTAGCCGTTGTACATATATACAAACAAAGCCCCTGCATGGTGGTAGACCGCAATCCGTGATAGACCATTTGATCCCATTGCATTGTCTTCCTGAGGACAGCCCTGGCTTTGAACCCCTGACCTCTTGGTTGACAGTCGAGCATGCTAACTTCTAGATTATCGTGCACCCCATGTCTATCATGTGGATGGGTGGATCCAGAGTGTAACGACATCTTATGGCAACAAAGGTCATTGATAGAAATTATTTTAAACAGTTCTCACTGTTCCATTGGCATAACAAAGTATTTTAAAATATGCAACATGTATGTATACATACATAAGTCCATTCATACACATATGAGCATATATTATATGCTGTACATAAATACAAGATTTCAGTTGCTTTAAAAACATAATAAATTTAATAGGTAGAATGGTGCCTACTCTTATATAAAACAGTGCCTAGTCTTAGAACAGTGCCTATTAGATAAGAACAGCACCTACTCTTAGATAAGAACAGCACCTATTCTTAGATAAGAACAGCACCTACTCTTAGATAAGAACAGCACCTACTCTTAGATGAGAACAGTGCCTACTCTTAGATAAGAACAGCACCTTCTCTTAGATAAGAACAGCACCTACTCTTAGATAAGAACAGCACCTACTCTTAGACAAGAACAGCACCTACTCTTAGATAAGAACAGCACCTACTCTTAGATAAGAACAGCACCTACTCTTAGATAAGAACAGCACCTAGATAATAACAGCACCTACTCTTAGATAAGAACAGCACCTACTCTTAGATAAGAACAGCACCTACTCTTAGATAAGGCTGCTTGTTCCACGGCTGGGCCTTGTTTGGATTGATCTGATAGGTGTTGTTGGTCTTGACGGCCTCGATGTACTGGCGATGGCCCTGCATGAAGTAGATGACCTCATCCCCCATCTGCGGGAAGTACGGGGCCTTGCGGGGCATCGCGCTCGTCAGCCACTCCGGGGGACGGAACTCGTTCGGAACCTCACGGATTTCGTTCCGATGATCGAGAACTTTCTGTTGCTAAGAGAACAATCAAAAGTCGGATCGAACTTCAATCATGATCGAAAAGTCGTTCGTTCATTCAAGCACTTATGGCTATTCATAGAAGCACCTTAGTGTTGACATTGCATTAAAAAAATACAATTACAACGCCACATTGGAATGATATAAAACAGTGCCTAGTCTTAGAACAGTGCCTATTAGATAAGAACAGCACCTACTCTTAGATAAGAACAGCACCTATTCTTAGATAAGAATATCAGTTACAATGATAGATCAGGTTACAGCGTTAGATTAAATCATTAGTAACAATGTTAGATTAGATAGTTATCAGTTACAGCATTACATTAGATAATTACGGTAGTCGAAATGCTGTCAAATTCATTTACGACGTTCGATTAGATCAGAGGTGTCAAATATTTTTTAATTGTGGACCAGTGGCAACATTTTCCAGCAAGTGGTGGGCCAGGGTGCTAAAGGCGTATGAGCAAAATGGGAGGTAGGGATCAAGGAGGGACAAACAGTCAAACATTAGATTAGCTAGAATTGCATCGATAGAATTAGAATTAGCTCCTGAAATATGCTAATCGATTAGAATTAGAATTAGCAAAAAGCTTCTAGCTAATCGATTAGAATTAGAATTATCAGCAGCTAATCGATTAGCAATTAGAATTAGATATCGATAGTTTGATACAGTGTATATATTTCCTTCATGAATTTGTCAAATTTTAATCAAAGCACAACAAGTTACTACAGCTAGTTGCTGTAGCCTATTACAATGCCTAAATCTGTAGCTTATTACAATACCTAATGTTGCACAACTGCTACCGGCAGGCAACACCACATCGGTCAATACATGCTGCAGTTATTGACATTGCTACTGCATAAGCTCACTATTGCATTTTGCAATTATCATATCTTGAATCAGTGCATCACTTAGCCTATTGCGCCTAGCTTTTACGACGTAGCCAGCAGAACTAAATACAAGTTCCATGGCAGCTGAGGCTGCAGAAACACAGTGATGATTGAGACGAAGAACATGAAAACGTGAAAAATTTTCAGTGTTACATGAGCAGAATGGACATAGAGCCATGACCAGATAATTGAAGTTTGAAACAGCCTTCAGATAAGTAAGTAAGTAAGTATATTCTTCAAACTCAATATTACTAAACTCATTCTTAATGAACGCTTAATTTTCAGACAGCTAATCGATCAGCTAATCGATTTTCGATTAGCAATTAGCTGCAATTGCTAATCAATTAGAATTAGAATTAGCTTCAGATGACAGCTAATCGATTAGAATTAGAATTAGCTGTTTGTCTAATCGATTAGCTAATCGATTAGCATCTAATCGATTAGTTACCCATCTCTGTCGGTGAGCCACCCCCAGAATTTTTTGGGAAAACGAAATCTGAAATGGTGCATTTTTAGCATACAAACAGTCAAACATTAGTTATCTCAGCTATGTTTGCCAACAGGAAAACTTCCTGTTCTAAATGACATTAACATCATATCAGCTAGCGCAGAGAGCACCTCTGATTGTTCTGCACTTTGAATGGTGCCATATAAATGTTCAATTACAATTACAATTAATTAAATTGGTCAGTCCTCTCTCTCACCATCTGAACTTCCAACTGAGAGAGCATAGAGTCAGTAGACTCATTATAAGAGCTCACTATGGTATATGGTGGTGTAGTGGCATGTTCTGTGCGTTGTAACCGGAAGGTCGCAGGTTCGAATCTACCTCAAGCCACTGCGTAGTGAACCTGGACAAGTTGCTCACCCACAGTTGTCTGCGAAGAAGGCAGCGGGAAACCACCTCACTCATCTCATCCCCAGGTGGCAATAAAGCCAATGGACCTGCCCTCGGACAGAGAACTCATCATCATACTAGAGGCCTAGGCAAAGCCGAAACCTCTATAAAAAAATTCGGCCCTGGGCAGGTTTGAACCCTTGACCCGGGTGCACATAAAAGACTCTTTAGGGAGGGGCATAGTATAAAGGATAACACTATTGCCTGAAGTTTTAACGGACTCGGTTCGATTCCCGTAAGGCCCCCTGGGTTTAGCCCTCATTCCCTAGGTGGCAGCAAAAGTACAATCAGCTTGCGCCTTGCATGGCTGCAACTTTGTTGATTTATGTCTTCTGTAATTTGTGTTCTCGTGAATTGTTTAATCGTCATAACATGTACAGCGTAGTGCATTTGTCAAGTGCTTCATTAAAGAATAAATATTATTTTTATTATTATTACTAGCAGTTTTTTACCCGGCGTTCGCCCGGGTTTTCCTCAGCGCCCGTGTATTTGAATTTAACAACATCTCCGTCAGCGCCCGTGAATTTGAATTTAACGATGTGCAAATTTTTCGTGTGACCCTCTGGCGAAATTTACGCGCTGGCTTGAAATTGTTTAAATTCAACTCTATGCAATATATACACCTGCATAGCTAGAATTCAGTGGCATTGAAACTATGATCACATCGAAACTTAAAATGTCCAAATATCGGAATTTAAAGTAAATTTTGAGTTGATATAAAGTTGGGTTGAGATCTATAGAAATTCAAATGAAAACGTTCGTTAAAAATTTCGTATCCCTAAAGTGTTGCATTGAAATTCTGCCGTGGGCGTTACCACTTCTGATTTGAAATCAACGGTCATCGTGATTGGTTGCGAATCAGAGCGTTGACCTAAAATGCTCCTCGTGACGTAAGATTGCATATTAATTTTAGCCAGCGTGACGTGGACAAATGGCCATACTATGGGCGGTATTAAGATAGCCTCGTTTAAAAAGTTGTAAATGTAAAATGTCCATATATCGGCGTTTAAATAAAATTGCGAGCTGAAAATAGTCGCGTTGACCATGGCGTGGCGTAATAATGTTTTGTAAAATTTTGTAAATCGCTAAAGCGTTCCGTTTCGGAGCCTTTAGACAACGGACAAACATACAAACAAACAAACAATCAAACAAACGGAAGGAAAACGTAAACAGACTTAAACTTATAATATAGATTACTCCATCCTAACGTTAATCTTTAACAAGCGAATCAGAGAGTCATTGAACCTCTTTTGTGCGTCCGTTAGACTTCCTCTTCTTCTTCTTTTTCTTGGCGACGGCCGTTGATGCAGCCTTCTTCTTTGGTGTTGTTCGTTCATCCTTCTTTTCCTCCTCCTCCTCTTCTTCCTCATCGTCCTCCTCTTCCTCCTCGCCCTCTTCGTCTGTCCCCATCTCGTCCGAGTCCTCATCATCTGGGGAGCGCCACCTGGGGCGTCTTCGCTTTCTCTGCGACCGACGCTTTGGTGGTTGCAATGTCGCCCCGTCATCTGGTACCCAGTCGGAATATTCCGTAGAATCGCTGAAATGCAATTTACAGAAGATTTACGATAAATAACTGCTAACTGTCCCTTTTGTCTGTACTTCCACTAGGCAGAATTGCGTTTTCTCATTTATGGACGGCCCCTCCCCCTGGAGCTTCGCCTCTTTCCCAGGACCCTCTCTCATATGTTCTTTTCTCAATTTAAGACTGCTCTTTTTAGTAGTGCTGGAGTCGGAAGCACCTCAAAGTAGTTTTCTTGATAGGGCACTATATAAATGTTTTATATGAATGAATGAATGAATAATTAATGTGGTAGTCAACTGGATAGAGCAGTTTGCACGTGACACTGACAGCATGAGTTGAATCCTCCCCGAGATGCTTACTGTGTAAGGACCTCGAGCAAGTTCTTCATTCACAATTGCTCAGAGCTATCGACTGATGCTTGGTCGTTAGGTAGTGGTGCTTAGTTAATGCATAACTACTACTTCTACTACTACTACTAACAATAATATTAATTATAACAATAATTTCTTACAATTAAACAATTACATGGTAATATGCATTTGAAATCTTGGAGTAGATCATGTTGATATAGAGCTCTTCCAAATTCAAAAACCTGCAGTAAAAATTTGATTTTGCTTAGTAGCAAACATCGAAATAATATTAATTATAACAATAATTATGACAGTGGCACCTTAGAAGCTTTTTAGATTAGATTAGAGATTACACAGCTGATTCTTCACCCTCCTCTGGGACCGCAAAAAGTTCGTGTGAAGACGCCTCAATCCGTGGTCAAGTTTGCAGATCCTTTGATGCCACAAGGGTTTTACAAAGACCCTTTTAACAGTATCACCTTTTCCTTCTCGTTCTCCTAATAGAAGACTTCTCTGGACCAACCTGTCTGTTCCAAAAGCAGGTGGTGGTTGTTCCACATCCACAGTGGGAACTGACGTTGACTTCTCATGGTCGCTGAGGTCTTCAGTAGCAGACGATCCCTGGTCAAAAAGTAAACACCCCACATGTATGTAAGTGCCTTTAAGTATGGAAGTGCGTATGTATATCTGGGCATGCACCATAGTTTATTTCGAAGTCTGGGAAAAGTTTATCTTCTTGAACACCTACCTTCCAGTCTGTTGAAATATACAGATGGATTCACAACACAATCAAACGTGGAGTACAATACAATACAACTGGGGCGCGGTGGTATAGGGGTATGTTCGGTGCCTTGCAGCTGGAAATCACCTCTAGGGACCCTGGAATGTAATCGCGTGAAAATGCGCAGTAGTCGGGAGCGCCTCTGAATAATCTGGTAGGGGCGCTATAACTGTTCAAATACAATACAATACAATAATCAAAGTCAACTTTGGAATGTTATCTAATCTAATAATGCATAATCAACAATAATAAAATAATAATAAAACAATAAAAAATCTGCCGGTTGGCACCTCATTACTAAATTAATTTAATAAGTCTGTTTATTAGTTTGTTGGCTTTATGAAAAACAAATGTGTCTCATAATAATATTATGATAATAATGATGATAACCATGATGATGATGATAGTAATAATAATAATAATAATAAATATAATAATAAGTCCAGCACAAGTATTACAGCTGTGATCCTTGTGCTAGACTTACTGGTAAAATCCAGTGAGTGTTCCCTAGTATGAGTCAATTGCCAGAACAGATAGACCTGAAACTGGGGCACAAGAGTAGCTAACCTAAAGTGCCATTCTGGGCGTTTTACCTCGGTTTCTGTGTCATAGAGTGCCCTAGTGACCAGTCGGTTGCGTCCGGTCTCTTCGTTGCCGCGGTTACTGTATCCATGGCCGTGCTTTTGGTGTCGCCGGGTTCGCATGTAGCTTCCCGAGTCACTCGAATCGAGCTGGCACAAAACAAAGCAATAACAGTTACAGGACGCAACAGGTAAGTCGTCAAAGGGGTAAATCCAACAGGTAATTACAAAGTCGCAACAAGATCGTCTATCGGCAACACGCTTGCTCGTGGATCATGTGGTCGTGGGTTTGGCTCTGTGTTGTTTAAGCATGTGTGCATAAGTCACCAGACAATAGAATTTGATAACTTGCATAAGTCACCAGGCAATAGAATTTGATAACTTGCATAAGTCACCAGGCAATAGAATTTGATAACTTGCATAAGTCACCAGGCAATAGAATTTGATAACTTATGACCACGTAATACATTCTCACCATGTAATACCATCTGACCACGTAATAAACTATGACCACATAATACCTTCTGACCATGTAATAAATTTATGACCACATAATACCTTCTGACCATGTAATAAATTTATGACCACATAATACCTTCTGACCATGTAATAAATTTATGACCACATAATACCTTCTGACCATGTAATAATTTATGACCACATAATACCTTCTGACCATGTAATTTCATTCATACCTGCTGAGCCACATTAATACGTTCTGACCATATGATACCTTCTGACCAAGTAATACCTTTGAAGAAGGTCAAACTGTTACACACCTCTGATGGTACGAGAGGTTTCTTCTTTCTCTCGTGCAGGTATAGCTTTGTTTCCTCTTCTGCTTTCGCACTTCTCCATTTCTCAAACGTACTAAAACAACATTAATAGCCAATTGGTTTGAGCACAAGAAATCTTACGCCATAAAAATAATAATAACCACAGCAACAACAACAATAATAATAATAACAATGATAAAATAATAATAATATGGTACATCAATCCAACCGAGAAGCAAATATTAAACAACTCTGCTTACACGTAGACACTCCTTTCGACTTCTTTGACGAGGTCTCGTTTTGTCCAGATGCAGTGGTTAGATGGAGCACCTGGCTGTGGCACTGGATTGTCATCTTCATGACGCTGGCGCATGCGGTCCACGTCTCGACTGTGCCTCGTCCTTCGCGCTCTTCCACCTGCAGACAATAAAAGACGATACGAAAATCAGTTTCAATGACTCGTAAATAAAAAAAATTCTATTTGCGCTTTGAATTTCCTATTAATCGATGAAGCACGGGATGGGCAACTCAACAAGCCATAATTTAAGAACTTTATTTATGATAAATATTTTATTTACTAATTTAATCTGACGAATTGTTTTCATCATCGATCAAAGGTAACTGATAACTGCAAAGAAAAATCCGAAAGGAAGACCTCAAAAGATGCTACTGGATTGAATGACAAGGGACCAGAGATGGGTACGATTTGAAATTGCCAATCAATTAGAATTAGAATTAGCAAAATCTTGTAGCTAATCGATATATGATTAGAATTAGATAACAATTGCTAATCAATTAGAATTAGGAACAAGTGACAGCTAATTGATAAGAATTAGAATTAGAATTGCAACAGTGTTTCTTCCCAAACATCTTTTGAACAGCTCTCTGTTCCGTACAACACATTTAGTAGTTTGTATCCTACCAATTACATTTTGGGAACCCAGAGATGGGTAACTAATCAGTTATATTCTAATCGATTAGCTAATTTATTAGCCAAACTACTAATTCCAATTCTAATCGATTAGCTACTTTGCTAATTCTAACTGATTAGCAACTTTCAGTAGGTAATTCTACTTCTAATCGATTAGTAATTGAACTAATCGATTAGACATTTTTAGACAAACAGCTAATTGAATCGATTAGCTACAAGATTCTGCAAATTCGATTATCAAATTTCAGCAGTTAATTGATATCAATTAGTAATTTAACTAATAGTGCCCATCTCTGCGGGAACCACGACTGCAGTTAATTTCACACGCATTCTCGTCGCGTTTTCTTCCTCCTTTATCTAAAACGGTGACTAACCATCGCGTCTTTCTGCACGATGATTTCGGTTATGCTCTGGCTCCCCATCCTCAGCATTTCGCTGATCATCTCCTCCCAACCTTTGATCCTGCTCGTGCTGCATCCGAGCGATCATTTCATCGATGATCGGTCTCTCTTCCACGGCATTCACTTCCACTGGCGGATCACTCGCTTCCACGGCCATTGCTTGCATTTCGCCTCTTAGGTCGTCCACCACTTCACGATCACCTGGAAAGAAAATACAAGATTCGTGCACGTGTTTGTCCTGTTTTTAATTTATTTCTCATCGTTTACAGGGTTACTAATATATTAATTATTACAGCAGTTTTATATAGCGCCCCTTCAAGACAGTCTACTCACGAGCGATTAATGATTAATGACCTTTTCCCACGACTTTAAAAAACCTATTTCAGACGAAAAAGGACCTACTTTCCAATTGTTTTATCGAAATTTTAAAATATGATTAGAAATGTCAATTAATGATTTTTCCATTTCCCATGACCAAACTATTTTCAAATTCCGTGACTTCCAGGACTTTCTTTAGAAAACACCTATTTTTCCAGGTTTTCCAGCCCTCAAATTTTTCAAAGTCTAACTTCATGACTTTCCAGGTTTTCCAGGATCCGTGGCAACCCTGCTTCTATATAGTCCTAGAATATGATCAACCACATCCCAATCACCGAGAGAGATCCAGCAAATGCTTCTTTACCAATTACCTCAATCACTTGGACAGATAATATAAGCCAGCAAACCCTCATTTTTGTTAATTTGCAATTACAACAAGGAGCTACCATTGGCGGTTGTCACCACGAGCGGAACGAGCATCAAGTCTTGACATTCCTCTCGACCTGGAACAAACTTCTGGAACTTTGGAGGATATGGATTCCCATCGATGTCGACGAGGAACGGAGGGGGCATCATGTGCGGTGGATGCTGAGTCTGTTCATCGAGAACGTAGTTGTTGCCGTCGCGGATGAGTGGACGGTAATCGGTATGGAAGAAAATCTCCTCAGGCAGCTATGAAGAGATTTGAGATGCACAACACTGACTATTAAGCAAATTATTACGTATACGAATAAAAATTCTAAATTATAAATTTATCAGAAATTCATAGATATTACTTATCCATAGATATTAAAATTAGTATGCATACATACAAAACTGCTCGAAATACAAATGTTAAATTATACATTTATTAGAAATAAAGAAATTTATACATGCTACGATTGTAAAATGTTAATTATACACATGTTAGAATAATAGCATGTGAAAGTAAAATGCTAGAATGCACAATTTTATAATACCAGTGTACTATAATAAACACACGTCTATGCACCATATTGTAAAATGTATCAAACGCATGACGCAAAATCTTAACATGCACATGTTAAAATGTAAGCATGTGCATGAAAACTCGAGGCCAAAACAGTAACACATATGCATTAAGTTACATTCATGCATTAATATGCACATTGTAAAAATCAGCTCTTAATAAACATATGCCTAATACCTTAATGGCAAAAATAGCACTTTCATAGTAGCTTTAGTACCTCCTTCTCTATAAAGGGTAAAACAGAAGACAAATAAAAACGCGTGTTTTCGATTACCAACCCGTTTGTATTTGTCGTTTGACCCGAACCCAAAGTATAGGAAGAATCCATGAGAGTCGGTTGCAGCAAAACTCTGGCCGTCGGGTGACCATTTGCAATCAAAAACAGCGCCATGACCTTGGCCTTCGATCTACAACACATAACGTTGACAAACATTATAGCACTCATTAAGCTACATCACTTTGGCATTGGGTGAAACTTTACTGCATATAAATGTATCTGTCAATCAATAATTTTTTTTAATTGATCCTCAACATTTAACAAAATTTATCATCTTTATGTATAAAAACAGGAAGGTAAGTAACAGTAAGTAAGAATATCCTTTAATAAACCAATTGCTAACCACATTTTGGTGTACACCGATCATTTTGGTGTACCAGGGTACACACATCGTGATTGTTGAATCACAAGATAGGTAGGTGCAGGGCCAAAAATACAGGTAGTGTGTTTTCTGACACGAAGTGTGCAGTGACTTATCTGGAGCGTGCAGTATGAATTTTTGAGAGATTGGCTCAAGTCAACTACCGGTACACACTATTTCATTCTAATACCTAAAATTTTCCTAAACAGTTCAAGTCAAGATGACATTGACAAAGAGTGTGCATTTTGAAGTATTTTAGGCTATGTGGGTCTTTGCCACATACTAATAAAAGGCACTAGTAAAGAAGTTACTACATCAGATCAGACCATTCATTAAATGTCTCTTTCAACACACTGAGAATGAAAAGATGTCTTACCATGTTGTAGAAGGTCTTGATTTTGACTCCAGACAGCATATCCCAGATGATTATATTGCCATCGTGACCAGCGCTCAGCAGGATCCGAGCATCGATCGGATTATGCTCGAGAACGAACACCTCATCTCCATGACCCTGAAAAATCATTGATAAAACATCTACTTAAATCCATCACCTGGAAGAAAGAGGTACGCCATTATCACACACCATAATCATCTACAGTGTCATCATCATTCGTCAGTGTCATACGCATCGCTGTCATAATCACAATCATCATAATCATAATAGTAGTCACCATTAGTCAACTTAGTCAAAATCATCATCATCAACAATGACCTTGAGGTCAAGGTTCACACGATTCTCACCTGAAGCACCTGAACGAGTTCACCGGTAAACGAGTTCCAGACTTTGAGCGTGAAGTCACTGACAGCGGTTATGACGTATCGGTCGTCTGCGCTCCAGCACGCCATCGTCACTCGGTATTTAATGCCCGACCGCATTTCTGACTCATCACTGGACAAACACAGAATAGGAAACAATGGTAACATTTCCACAATATCAACGCAACGTGGTCCAGCAACTCTGAATGCTAAGACCATTACTAAACTTTGGGAATGTAAGTGTCCAATACATACATACATTCATACATAAATACATCAGAGATGGGCACATTAGTTAAATAGTTAATCGATTAGAATTAGAATACCTGTCTACTGATAACTCTCCTCAGGAACTTATATTCCAACCAGATAGCAGTGGTGAGGACGGAACACGGAGAAACAGCAAGTTTCCAAATAAAGAAAGGAGTAAGACAGGAATGTATACTATCACTGTACCTGTTCATTCTATACGCAGAAAGGATCATGAGAGAGGCAGGATTTGATGATGAGGCGGAAGGAGTGAGGATAGCTGGAAAGGTTGTCAACAACTTAAGGTATGCGGATGACACAACACTGTTGGCGGGGGAAAAGGAAGTACTGAAAAACAACATCAGGAAACTAAGGCTTGAAAGTGAGAAAGCAGGATTGTACTTCAACATAAAAAGACTAAAATTATGACTACAGAGAGCTGGAGAAGCTTCGAAGTAGATGGAGAAGAGAATGAGGTGGTATTGAGCTTCTGTTTCCTGGGAGCTACAATAGATAGGGAGGGGGGATGCGAGAGAGAGATACGCCGAAGAATTACTCTGGGAAAAGGAGCAATGCAGGGATTGGAAAAGATATGGAAGGATAAAGCGGTGAGTCTGAAAACGAAAACAAGAATTGTTAAAGCAATGATAATACCAGTGGTGCTGTACGGATGCGAGACTTGGACAAAAACCAAAGCACTAGAGAAGAAAATCGAAGCATGCGAAATGTGGATTTGGAGGAAAATGCTGAGGGTCCCCTGGACCGAGAAGAAAACAAATGAACATATACTGGAAGAGATAGGACACTTAAGAGGAGAGATGACATTGAGACAAAGAGCGGCAAGACAAAAAGTGATGTATTTTGGCCATGTGATGCGGGCGGATGGCATGGAAAAGGAGATGATGCTGGCGTGTGGGGAGGGAAGACGAGGAAGAGGACGACCAAGAAAGAGATGGATGGATGAGATACACGAGACGATGATGATGAACATTCCGGAGCTGAGAGAGGCGACGAGAGATCGGAACACATGGAGAAGGCTGACTATGACGGTCGCTAGGATTCAGCGAATCGACAGCACAAGGTGACTGATATTTGCTAATCAATTAGAATTAGAATTAGCAAAATTTTTAGCTAATCAATTAGAACTAGAATTAGCTTTTCCTCTAATCGATTAGCTAATCATTTAGTTATATTGCTAATTAATTAGAATTAGCTACTGAAATGTGCTAATTGATTAGAATTAGCAAAAATCTTGTCGCTAATCAATTAGAATTAGCTGCTCGTCTAACGATTAGAATCTAATCGACTAGTTACCCATCTCTGAAATACATAATTATGTACATAAATACACACACACACACACACACACACACACACACACACACACACACACACACACATACATATATGAGCAAGACAGGTAGGTGCTTGTAGATGAACGTTGTATTAAAATGGCAATTGGATGAACCACTTAAACTGGATAATCTAATCTAACCTTCGGTACTTACTTGCTTGACATTTTTAGAGAAGCGTCTAGTACGACCGCCTTCCATTCCTGTCGAACGAATCTCCAGACGCGGGCCGTACCATCCTTACTGGCACTGAGGAACCGGGCATCACCATTGGCATACTGAATGCTATCGATACGATCCTAACAGTCATTCAAGAACAATTAATTAGTCTAACGTCTAAACCAAACTAATTACAAGTAGGTAGTGATGTAGCTTTTCCGGAAAAATATTTTGCGGAAAATTTTCCGGAAATTTTCCGCAGAACCGGAAAAATACATTTAACTCATAATGTCAGATATCAGTATGAGATGACACTAGAAAATTTCTGTTTTTTAAAGTTCCTTTAATTTACAGTATTTCTGTCAATGCAGGCAATGTTCACCTTGAAAGAATTAAAATTAAGATTAAGGACTGTTCATTAGAGGTTCAGTTTCATATGTTTGATAATCGAGATGTTTGATATGTTGTTTGTGATAATCGAGATATCTTGAACTAGATAGCAATCACAACTGCCTCTAGATTTTACTATCTGGTAATGGGTGACCCTAATTTAGCGGGATACTTATCCCTTCAGGGCCCCTTATTACCCTGACGATGAAAACTGTTTTATTGTAAATGCACTGTTCGAAAGGTTAACAATAAATGATGATTGATTGATTGATTGGTTGTTGGGCCTTGTGAACACATTGAACAGTAATCGTAATCGTAATCTCCAAACTTCTAAAGCGCCACTGAAAGCCAAGCGCAGGGCACCAGCTTATTCACGAGCGCTGCGTCTAATCAGAGGGGTTGTCCAAAAGAGTAGTCCGAGGGAGGTCCGAGTCCGGTTTCCAGGGGATCAGAGAGGGCACAGCAGATGTTAAGGCGGGTGTCTTTTAGGTCGAGGATTGGAAGGTACAGGATCAGATGAGTCAGGATAAGAGTTCTTGAAAAGCAGAGACTTTAGTTTCGAGTGGAAAGCCTTGGGGGTGATGGATAGAGGAGCCTGAGGCAGATGATGATGGATGATTGGCGATGATGGTGGAGGAACCGAAAAAAGTGCGGAATTCAGGAGGTAGATCGTTCCAGAGACGCGGCGCAGTGTTGGATATTGCTCGGTTGGAGAACTTGAGATGAGTAGTGACCGGGGTCTAGAAAGAGTGAGAACGAAGGATGATCGGGTAGAACGGGTTGGCTGGATGGTGAAGAGTTCGCGGAGATATCTGGGCTGGGAGTGTTGTAGGGAGTTGTAGGTTAGTGATAGGACTTTGAAGTGAATTCGCTCTGGGATTTTTAACCAATGGAGTGATTTGAGGATTGGAGTGATGTGATGATGCTTGGGCGTTCTGGTGACGGCTCTGGTTAATGAGTTTTGGATGAGCTGCAGACGCTTTAGTTGGGTGGCTTCAAGGTTGAGAAAGAGGGAATTGCAATAGTCGAGCTTTGAGTGGACAATGGAGGTAGCAATGGTGGAGGCAGTTTTGAAGTCGAGCATGGGTCGGATGCGGCGGAGGTCACGAATGTGCATGAAGCAGGAGCGCGAGAGGTTGGAGATGTGATTAGAGAAGGAGAGATGTGGATCAAAAAGTAACACCAAGATTGCGGACAGGGGCATCAGAGGTGAAGGTAAGAGATGAAGAGTTAGTAGATAGGTGTATTGAAAGGTCAGGTATTTTCTTGATTTGGTCAGGAAGGCCGAGGATGATGAATTCTGTTTTGGAAGGGTTGAGGCAAAGCAGGTTGGACGACATCCATTGAGAGACTAGGTTAACCACATTGAGTAGTTTTGCAATGGAAGTAGAAAAAGAGCTGGGGGAGAAGGATATGTAGAGTTGGGTGTCGTCTGCGTAGAGATGGTGGTCAACAGAAGAGGATTTTATGAGATGGCTTAATGGTGTAGTGTACAGAATGAAGAGCAGTGGGCCCAGGACGGAACCTTGAGGGACACCACAGCAGAGCGGGAGGGGTTGCGAACAATGACTGGATGCTTTAACAGAGAAGGATCTGGAAGACAAGTAGGACTGAAACCAACATAGAGCAGTACCAGAGACGCCAAACCAAGATGAAAGTCGATGAAGAAGGAGGCTGTGATCGATGGTGTCAAATGCGGCAGAGATGTCAAGGAGACAGAGGCAGGAGAGTAAGCACTAACACTGCCACAGTGCCATCTATTGAATAAACATCAGGAATAACTACCCGGTACATAAGATAGTATAGAGTGAATGATGTTTAAACATTATTATGCATAAATTAAATTGTTATTTAGTAATATTATATTGATGGAAAAATACTGGAAAATTTTCCGGAAAAAACACTGGAAATTTTCCGAAATTTTCCCGAAAAATATGAAATTTTCCGGACAATTTTTCCGCCTCACAACACTACAAGTTGGAAGTTTATTCTATAGAGGGTGCATGATAGTCTAGCATTCAGAATCCTGAAATGTCAATCGTAAGGTCAGAGGTTGAAATCCCCCACCAGAGCAGAAATTTTTTTAAACAATTCAGCTCCACCTTTTCTAACTTTACTGCATGCATATAAGGTTATACGGTCAAGGGTTCGACTCTCTGCAACGAACCTGGGCAAGTTATTTGCACCCACGTGCCTCTATCATCAACGCAGTATAATTTGGTGCTGGCATAAGCTGGGAAGTAAATAAGTCCTGCGAAGGACAGGCCCCACGTCAGGACAAGGGTCGAGTGAAGAAAATGACCGCTTCACCTAAGTACACATGGGAGTTTTAATTTTGGACAAGAAGAATAGCAAACACGATTTGATACAGGGGCTCTTGAACAGTATTTACAGCAGAACTTTGGCAACTTCATTTATGCTGATCTCCATTCATTATATACCTTTCCAAGCCTCAGTCAATACTTAATGCTTGTATCTGCCTCAGTCTAGAAGCTTTGCTTATGTCGGCCCCTCTAGTTGGAAACATCTTACGCAAGAACCGCGGCTTGAGCTCCTCAGCCTTTCTCTTCCCCTGTCATGGAAATGCCGTAAGTCCATTTTATTTGGTAGTGACTTGGTATGGGAGCACCTCTGAATCGATGAGTGGGGCTTTATAAATGTTCGATAACAATTACAATACAGACCTGAAAAATAAAATTAGAAAAACACAACTGCCAACCAGAACGAATCTTTGTCTTACCACGTGAGCCTCCAGTTCACAGATCTTCTCCGGAATGTTGCCACTGAAGTAATAGACTCTAACGACGTGGTCTGTGCTTCCCGTTGCTAAAAACACTCCACCTAAGAGTCCCAAATACTTTATTGAAATAAAATCCTACTACCTGAAACTACAAAATAATTCCAACATCATTCTTACTTACTTTGTACTTAGTTTAAAGTCATGTAAGAAAGATTAATGTACAAATTTCTCAGATAATAACATGATGAGTTTCCATAAAATTAATCTGGAGTGCGCAACAGTGTAGTGGTTAGTGACTTACTTTTCAAATGTAGCTCTTATCAGCCCGAGCAAAAAGGTAAAAGAATCATCTGAATATAACAATATTTGACGATGAGTGATTGAAGTCGTTAACAATACATCTTCATGGCAGCCTCTCATAGACTACTCGTCATCTAACTTCAAACCAAAGGTCTCAAAAAGCTAACGAGAAGCTTACCGCTAATAATTTTTTATAGATCTGCCCATATCCGATTTATCTGTAAAGAGCACCGTCACTTCACCTAAATAAAACAGCTGCCCATCACAGGCCTATACCACACCAACCTTTAACACATTATCGACGAACTGCAGTGGTTTCCCAGTCACGTTTAGTACACGCTCGTCGATAAAGTGTTAAAAAAAGCTTTTAGCAGGTCATCAACACTCAACAAGCATCTTTTGGAAGTGCAAATATCTTTGTTGATTATCAGGTCTATTTAACAAGTATCCAAGACTTAACAAGTATCCAAAGACTTCAACAAGACCTAACAAGTATCCTAAGACTTAATCTAATCTAATCTACTAACTTCTACAGGACTACTACCACAATGCATCAGCTGAAATTACAGTCAAAAATTGCAATCCACTGAAGAAATTAAATCTGAGCTTCAAATACAGCCAAAGAAAACACGTCGAAAATCACTTGCCAACAAAAGTTAACACTTAACCCTCAACACAATATCTTTTGAGGCAAATGTCCAGTAGATGACTAGCTCTACATAAATGACTCACCTGGACTGAATGAAAGACAAAGCATCTGGGTACCCGCCCGAGATCGCTCGATGAATTTAATTGGTTTTGGGCTGCAATCAAAGACACAACGTGTGGAACGTCTTAAAAGCAGCCTCAACAAACATTCACAATTTCGAAAAGTTAAAAATTAAATCTAAATATATGAAATACTTTATTAAATATATATTATAATTATTATTACAACACATTTATAAAGCTACACCATCTAATGACAAGAATCAGTCGAGATCCTTTAGATGATGCAGAGTAATTGAGAGAAGGACTTGCTCAAGGTCCCTACACAGTAACTTTCAGGGCAGAAGGATCGAACCCGAACTCCCAGCATTAGTAAGCGAGGGACGAAAGGATAGGGACAGATGGGTAGATATCTTGAATTGAATCTGTTTATTGCACAGAACAGGTTTTAGATTACAATCACGAAACAGCAAGTACAGTGCAAAAGAATCCAAAAAAGCTAATATCTTGCCAGACAGAGAAAAAAAGATACATACATTTATATAAATTACACATGTCATATAGACATATACGTATGTACATATAAATACATACATACATATACACATACATAGATAGCTATACAGACAGATGGGTAGAAATATACATATATTTAGATAAACATATACGTATATCGATTCACACATAATACCATCTATTACTAGCTCGGTCAAAACTACTCCTATTCTGTGTTAAAATCGAAGATGAATGCAAGACGACCTACTTAAAGGTTTTGGTGATTCGGTTGAATTCCCAAATGCAGAGACAGCCGTCGCCCCCAGTGGACGCCAGGTATCGAGTTTCACCCCGGGGGTAAGGACAAAACTGAAAAGTCAACAGAGTTCATTCATATTATTGATATTATTACCATTATTATTCTCATCATCATCATTATTATTATTATGCACTTATTCACCTTCATCAGTGTCAGTTCCTGATGCCAGCCATTTATCAGCAATGGGTACAAATAAATAATCTCCACTGTCCCCGGTCATTTGTCAAGCTCTCCTGAATTTTTGTGCAAGTCTTGTTACATCGCCATTTATATTGTCAATCCAGCACAGTTTTGGTCTGCCTTTGTTTCTGTTTAAGCATTTATCAAGTGTCACAGATTATGGCTTGGTTTTGGAGCGCCATCAGTTGATGCCTTGTGCATTAGAAACTGGTACTATAGAAATTACTAATTAATAATAATAATAAATTAAAAATAATAATAAGTAGTCAACAGCTGTCCAAAAATAATATTAAATAGATCTCTACCATATGAAATGGAATCACGTATTAGATTATAAATGCAACCATTGAGTCATTGGTAACATAATCACGTGTACATCCATGGATTTGATTACCCGGAGTGAAGTGATCAGGTGAGTGTGGCCGTGCAGAACAGCCACAGGGGCCGACGTCTGTAAGCTCCAGATGCGTATCAGTTTATCACAGCTACCAGCGGCAAGCAGCGTATTATCGTAACTGCACGTAATGTCCGTAATTTCGGCTCCATGGCCTCGAAGGGTACACAGCAGACGCCCGTTTACGGCGCTCCACACTTTCAACAGATGATCATCAGCACCCTGTAACATTACGTAACATTAAATAGCATTAAGTTCACATTCCAGAGACCTATCATTATTCGATGAGGTAATCTGATTATCGGTGTCTGGTCCAATGTTCCCTCTAATTTCTTGGAGTCTGTGTGCGCATAAAATTTCTTTAGTGCAGCATTTTTGCAAGGAGAGTAAAATTCTGTGCGCATTGCGGATTCGGCGGATGATCAACGTTACGTGTCTTCAACTCACTATTTTAGGCCAACATGTACGTTGCTTAAAATTGTAGCATTTGTTTAAAATACAATGGAGTATAGAGTTAAGGAATTTAACAAGTTTTACATATAAAAATAGATTTATTAGTAAACATAAGTGTTTCAGAGATATATTGTAATGTGACCTAACCTTGACAAACGTTTTTGGTGTGTGCGCTCCATGTTATCTTGTGTGCGACGACTCTGTGCTCTTAGAGGGAACATTGGTCTGGTTATACCTAAATCAAGAACTGTTCTTTCAGTTGCTGAACTTAATTTTTGGAACATCTCCCCGTGTCTGTCCGTTCTGCTCAGTCGTGTACCATTTGGGGTGATGGTTGAATGGTAATACACAGGCACAAAGAACAGAAGGACGTGGGTTCAATACCTGCTAGCCCCATACGGTTGACTCAACTTCCACTTCCTAGGGGAGGGTGATGGTAAAATAACTAACACACAAGTACTAACACACAAGTACTAATGTTTGTAACAAAAGTACTAGAGCACAAGAACTAGAGCTCAAATACTAATGCACAAGTCCTAACACACAAGTCCTTACACACAAGTACCAACGCAAAAGTACTAACTGTGAAAATGTAGTGACCGGTTCGATCGAATGCGACGCAGTAGACGGCTGAGAGATGGCCGAGGGATCGAGAGAGCAGCGTCATTTTCGAGTAGAGTTGACCGGGAAGAGCGTGGTCAAACCTCGCACAGCCCATCAGCTGACGATTGTGCACAACGGGAACTAATGCAAACACAGACAACTTTGTAACACAGAATGCATTAAATAAGTTTCCACGACCCCCTTCCACGACTTTTAAGACTTACTTTAGACAAAAAAGACTTACTTTCTAACTGTTTTATCAATGTAATATTTATCAAAATTTAAAAATATGATTAGAAATATGTCTATTAGTGATTTTTCCATTTTCCATAACTTTCCATGACCTAACTATTATCAAATTCCATGACTTTCCAGGATTTCTTTTGGAAAACACCTGTTTTCTAGGTCTTCCAGGCCTTACATTTTTCAAAGTCTAATTCCATGACTTCCAGGTTTTCCAGGATCTGTGGCAACCCTGACTTATAGAAGAAAATGATCAGAAAATCAGTAGCAAAAACATCTGGCTCGATTTTACTAGTACTATTGTTGTTGTTGTTACACACTTTTTAAACGCCACTACTTAATGTCCTTACTTGAAGTCCCTACGTAGTAATGATCTCAGAGGACGCTTGATATTCTCTCTACATGTACCATTGAAAAATCTATGAATCTGATTAATCAGCAAATACATAAAAGAGATGAAGAGACTGACCAAGATTCGGTGGATACTTGAGATTGTCCGGGGGTTTCAACGGATGTCCGTGATGCCTTGCGACAAACGTTGAGCCCGGCCATCGGATCACACGAACGTCTAGAGGTACAACCACAAACATACAAGTAATTATAACTGTAAACCCAACTGTATTATATTTACATGGGAGCTTTTAAGGACTACCAAAGACCATAAAGCCTTGTCTGTTGAAACAATTGTAATTGTACCGGTAATCATAATTACAATAATTTCTATAGCATCATCAGTAGCAAGCTAGCCTACTTCTAGGATGCTTTATAACAAACAGTCTACTGTCATTACAAATACTAATGCTTGTAGTTGAATAAAATAGGAGAATTTACACAAGCTTTACAAATGTTACTGACCGCTGTAACATATGTTGCATCAGTATACATTGAACGAATTAATACAAAAGTGTTAAATTTACAATATGTTACAACAGATGCAGCTCATGACAGAGCCTTTGACTTTGTCTAATCTGATCTAATCTTAGCCTTTGTCTAATCTAATCTAATCTTAGCCTTTGTATAATCTAATCGCGTCCGCTTGCCTTCTTCTGTCCGGAGGATGGATTGACGTCCTGCTCCGAGCAACGACATGACGCCCTCGACGCTTGGCTTGACATCGCGGTTCAGCAACGGTATGATCCGCTGACATATCTTCAGAAGGTGATTGGACGAGATGTGACGATTTGTTTCGTTCTATTGCAAACAAAGAACGTCGGTTTGAGCAGGGAATGTTTCAGTGTCTGGGTTTAGAGCAGTTGTGGTGGCATGCACCAGAACCACGAGAAATTGTTTCTGACTGGGAGAATTCTGTTTATAATGTCGGCGTTGCTGTCATCGTCATCATCATCAACATCCCCATCAATATTATCAGCTATGCATGTTCAGATCAGTGGTGTAACGAGGGGTTTTAGTGCCCAGGGGCAAGGGTTGATGCCTGCGCCCCCTTTTAATTTTCTTGTTGACTTTGAATCGTTCTTGTCATAGTACTGTGTACCAATGAAAGCTAATTTTGCGCCCTCTGCACCCCTCTGCCCCCCCTCGTAACGAGGGGGGCAGATGTATGTGTGTATGCATGCATTTATGTATATATAATAATAATAATAATATCTTTTCTTTAATTTAGCGCCTGACAAACGCACTGCGCTGTACATTTACATGTTATGCAATTGAAACAATCTTAACTAGTTAACTACTAACAGAACAGACAGCCTGTAATACACGGCGCTAATAGCAGCCTACAAAGCAAATCCGCCCTAACGGGGCTCGAACTCGCTACCTCTCGCACTCTTCGCCAGATGTTATCCAATGCGCCACCGGACCCCACATATGGATGTATATGTATGTATGTGTTCATGTATGTATCATAATGGATGTAAAGTAAGTAAGTATATTCTATATTTAACCAGCTGCCAAACAGCACTCTGGCAAAGAAACATCTAGGTTAAGTAGACAATCACATAAATAGTATCTATGGCCATTTAGTTACTACGAGTACAGCATTCCAACTCTAAAAGTTTTCGTTGTGTTATTGTTTGCATTCAGCAAAATCAGGTCATGTATGCATGTATTTATACAAACATGTATGTGTGCATATGTATGGATGGATGTGTGTATATATAAACATATGAATGTATGTGTTTATATGCTTAATACAGTAGACAAAGAAGTGCCCACATATACATGTATACATAAACACATACATATATATACAAGCACATACGTACGTACATTGTGATAAATGGCTATTACATAATACCTTATAAGAACCTCACAATCATATTTTTACTTCCGTATGTATTAAGTGCCACTAGTTAATAGCAAAGCATCAATTGATAGCATTGAGTAGTTACGCTTGAAAGACTTGTTAAAGGAGAATTTATGCTCAAGGACTTCTTTAAAAAGCAGTTATGCTTTCAAGACTTGTCAAAGGAACTCATGACCCCTACACAGTAACCGTTTCACTGGAGGCCTGAACCTCATGCTCTGCATTACAAGGCGATGGTTCAAATTACAGTCAGCGTTTCTTCAGGTCTAGTCAGAATAAGCTGTCCACAATTAGGAGACGTTTATTGAAAATACTATTTCCGTATTAAACAAAGAGGGTAGGCCAAAAGTGTGGATATAGGATAGCCCTAATTCATTGACTGGTGATATTGACAAATTGCTCAATTCATATTGAAAGTCTTTTGCATAATTAAAGGTTTCGTTAGAAAGATACCTATGACACCCCCTCCATTTCAAAGCAGCAGCGTATTCACTTTCGAGGGGTTGGACTGCCAGGTCTAGGTTTCAGTTGTTCCCTATCCACCCTCTTCAATGCAGTTGTAAGCCACCAACCCTCTGACACCCTCCCTCTCACAAAAGGGACCGCCTCTAATCTACACTCTAGAATCTACACACCCCCACATGTCATAAATTCAGCTGAAAACGGACTGCTCATAATTCGTACCACACCCCCACACCCTTTACAAGACGACCCAAACTAGGTCACAACCCTCAGAGGCCCGGTAGTAAAGCCCTGCAAGCGCCAGCATGCCAACCGGACCAACAGGCCTCTACAGCTGCGAGCAGCAGGGCACCTGCTTCGGCCGCGCGCACAGCTAGCTAGCATACACGCACCTAGCTGCTCGGCTGTTCCAATTCACTCCCTTCGAACGTGATCATCCATTAAAAACGTAATACGCTCATTTAAAATTCTACATAAAACGTAGCATTTCTTAAATTCCGTTATTAATCGCATCTTGCGTGTTTATCACAGCTTTTTGGCTAAATTTAAAAAAATTAGCAAACACGACATCCCAAGGGCGGCTAACACACCGCCATTTTATTTCGTCATGTGCTAAAAATAAACCGAGCGACAGATCCTATTGGCTGCCAGCGCTGGCCTCGATCTAGAAAGACATGAATAATTACGACGTCCTGTAATATATTATGTTAATGAACGTCCAATATTTCATGGATTTTTGCGCTAAAATCCTGGCAATTCTGCCAAGAAATTCCAAGAAAATTATACATCTTTGAAAAGCCCTTGTTCGCCTCTATCTCTTGTTGAGCTTTACAAAGCCATAAAAGACAATCTATGAAAATGACGCTTTTATACCAAAGCACAAAAAAATTATTTTTTTCAAAGTTTTTTCGCACTTACCAAGTTTTCAAAACTTCTCACGTGTTCTTCACCCTCCCAATCAATTCTTTTTGGCAAAAGCTGGAACAGATGACAGCACGAGAAAAATGACCCAAATTTCTCATCACGCCGTAGTATATCATTAAAGTCAGTTAATTTCATTCATACTTTACGAGAAATTTGAAAATTCCATCTTTTAAAGACGATTACAGAGACAGAGTTACAAGAATGCGACCGTAACGGCTCACCTTGTGCTGTTTCAATTCCTCGCGCAGCACCTGCAAATACAAAGAAAAATCGTCAGGTAAAACCAAACAAAATACGACAAAAAACGGTCAAATGAACAGATACTTGCCTCTGCTGTTCGGCTGCAGGGTCCAGTCGACAGGAATTTCGCGATGAGAAAGTACAATTCTACAAAAAAAGAGAAAAGAAATTCATCAATACGTCGTTTAGCGTTGTACTAGGCTGACGGATAATATCGTGCTATGTCCCATCACAGGGCTCCGATTCGAAATGAAAAAAATCCTACCTATCTCCATCGGTGACGAATTCTGAGTGGATTCCGGTTCTTCGGACATCCTAACGTGTCCGGATCCGAAGCGTATTTGTCAGAATATCGCCTGGAAAAGCGGAAAAATGAGTTTAAATCGACGGATTTTTAACGTATACCGTCCTTTGCACAGCGTTAGCGCTCATTGATCGCCATGTTTGAACGTAATCACAACGCATCATCAGATAACAGTACGCGGCGAAAAGTAGCGCCACCAATTTTGTTTAAGTAGCAAATATTAGGCACATCTATATTACAAAAACTTAAGAATATTTGTTAAACTTAATTATGCTTTGTAAGATACTAGTGCAATTGTCTAAATTAATTAAGAATAAATATGTTTGCGGCTGAAAATAGTTCCGACCATGTGCTGGCAAATGTGCCGTCGTTTCTGTATTTAAAGCGAATTTTCTTATAAAATTATGTGGTATTCGTTCATCTAATTGTAACTTAATCTTTTAATCCATGATAATCTTTAGGTTTTTTATTTAGGGATAGCTGTGGTAGAGCTTTACTGGCTTTTATAAATACTGGTGTAGTACGGCGATCGGGTTAAATCCTTTTACACAACAAGTTTTGTAGCGCTAGGTCTTACTCGTTATTTCTGTCGCCGCAACTGTCATGCTCAGATGAGCATTTAAGTTATTATAAACTAACAAGTTTAAAACATTTTATAAGATGTTATAACTTGTGTAGGCTGTGGGTCAGAATTTTAAAAGCTGCTGTTTATTGCTTGGCACTAGAATCAACTCATTTGCAGGGGTTGTTGAGACAGTTTTGCTGTATATCAAATGCAAGGATGAAAATATTGCTTCTTGTACCGATAAGCATGTTTAGATTGCTAATGAATAATGTATAGTTCAACAGTGAGAACAAGGTGTAACTCAGATTTGTAATTAGTAAATGTATGATTCCAGCATTGTACACTCTTGCAGATTCTCATTTAACAGTCTAACATTTATATGGTTTTGCAATTTGTTTTATTAAGACATTCGCTGAAGTGATGGAGTTGATATTGATTAAGTTGAGAAGTCAATAGTTTGATCACTTTTGTGTATCATTGAAAGTTCTGAGATTGTCCTTAGCTACTTGAGATTGAAACCACGCTTTGCTTTTGGTCAATCGATTTTATGTGTTAATGACAGTAAATGGGATCATGTGAAGTAGATAAACACTCACTTTCTCATTCCACATTACAACTCAAAATATTCCATAAAATGTTTGCATAAATTATATGTGCTGAACAAGCCCCTTTTACCATTAGTTTGCCTTCAACTCTTTAGTGACGTGTTGAGAGTTCCTTGCCAATCACTGCGCTCTGTATTACCAGCTATCATCGCTCCATCTTAAGTTCCTGTGCAGAACTGTGCTAACCCGGAATCCAAACCCCTGAACCATGGAACTCCAAAATTGCAGCCAGACCCTTTCAACAGAAATTTCTTTTGGTTGCCAGCATGACATGCCTGGTGATTGTAATTTTCGGACTGTTAGCATAATTTAAGAAAAAGAGCCGTCCCTTAAGCTAGCCCTGAGGCAGTCATGGGTATGAAGTTGCTTCATTTTTCTTAGCCTCTCATATAAGAGGGCGTTTGGCCAGTCCTTTACTTCACCATCTCATATTCCCACCAACAATATACTTTCAATGTAGCCTACTCATTATTGCTGAGTTCACTAGGGATGCAGGTGGAGCATAAACCTCGAACCACATTTCTGCCCTGGTGGAGATTTGAACCTCCGACCTCTCAGGTGACTTCCAGCACGCTAACTACTACACTACAAAAGTATAACTTCTTTTGTTAATACTGTTTATTAAGTGTTTAATGTGTTTTCATGAACTGTTCACCATCCAGCCACCCAAAATTGTATTCGGATTTCCTCACTCCACTGCTGATCTGATGTTCTTCGAATGATCCACATTCCAAACTACCGTAACGAATGGTCTCAATGCAGAGCTCGTGAATAAGCTGACCAGTGTCCTGCTGTTAGCTTTTCAGTAGCACATTGGATGTTTGTGATTTTACAATTACAGTATAATCTGATGGTTTATGCAAATGTAAATGTTTTTCAATAGTTACCCTATGGCCTCGACTGTTTACATTTAAAGACATTTATTGAATGAAATTCATGTCCGTATACGGTATACCAGTACTTTCCTACCTGACACGAATGTATATATTTAATGCACTTATTCTCCGAGTGATTTTAAAAGACAGAGCAACTTATGACTGTTTTGTGTTGTGATCTGACATGTTATGATGTGGTCTCGTATTAATACAGGGGACAAGTTTTTGGTTCCTTAAGGTCCTGACTTGGAACAGTACCTGACCACATATTATGTACTTACCTCACTGATTCTGTTTTTGACTGAACACTGTGACTCTGTGAGCACCTTTGACTGATTCTGATGAGTTTGCTTTCTTTTGGGTGACGAAGAAATCCATAAATCACAATTTCATCTGAAGCCTAGTGAATTTTTATTTGGTTATGTCGATTTGATTTGATTAAGTGTATACTAAAAAGACGAAAAATTTACGACATCGTAACACAGACATGCCATTACAAGGGTGCGTTACTAACATAAGCCTTAAGGTCTCTGCAAGGTAGCTTTGTTTATGTGGTTTTGAGAAACATTAAGTTATGTGTTACATGACAAATAGTAATGTAAGATTAAGGCTTGGTTTTGGTGTGATATCAGTTGGTGCCTTGTTCATTAGACTGATTTGACAACAAAGCCACAGAATGGTATTAATTGATAATAAATAGGCCTATAATAAATGTGATGGCCTTGACTTTCTTATGGTCCTTAGGTTTTATGGCTATTTGATGGATTGTTTAGTTGTTGATTAACAAAGCTGTGTCATGATACAAAAGTGATTTGCGTTTCCCTCCTCCTTTATTTAAGCGTGGGATTGGCACTACCAGAGTAGGGGCAGTGACAAAGTTGCTACTTGAAGGACTTGGTGCGATCTTGTGTTTGCTTCAAATCTGATCTGCTCTGTGACAAATGACAGTTTAGAATGAAGAAATATTGGAGTGTTGGTGTTATATCTGGTGTATGCCGGTGTGTGCGCGTGTAGATGAATGTGTGCGTGTGTATGTGTGTACGTGCTTTTGTGTGTGCACTTGTGTGTGTGGGAGTGTCATGCTGTGCTATTAATAGCTTGCTGGTGTTTACAAATTGTCTGCGTCAGACTGGCTCTGCTTAAAAGCGAAACCAGTTTCCGTGTAATTTTTGTATACAGCGCTCTCTAGCGAGTGGTGTGTTTTTCCTGTACATTGACTGTGGCGCCTCTAGTGTTTGCATCAGTTGATTTAAACCGAGCATGAAAGTGTTGAAAGTTGGGGGTCATTGCATAATTACGTAACGCCGAAAATGACCGTTTTTGACCGACCCACCCACCCTGTAACGCTTCATAACGTTTTCCTAGACCCACCCACCCACCCACCCCAGCGTTACGTAATTATTGTTAGGTCTCGGTAAAGATCTGGCATATGATTAACTTTACTTTTCTTGAACATATCGATTGTTGTCTAAAATTTTAATTTTTCTTTAAATTTTTACAAATAAACACAGATTAAATTTCAACTTTTAATTTTAAAATAATGCTCAATAAATGCTTGCTTTATACTATTGCGTGTTTAAGTTCAGTTTTAAATCAATGGCACGAAGTTTGAACATCGATCCCATCGTGTCATTCGTGTTATTTGATGTTAATTTAAAATTCATTTATAACTAAACTGTTGGTGAAAGCGTTACGTAACGTTACTCCACTCACCCACCTAACGTTTCGTAACGTTTGCGAGGACCCCACCCACCCACCCTGGAGCGTTACGTAATTATGCAATGACCCCTTGAAGGATGCAAGAACAACTACACGTACGTAGGCCCACACATCTGTTTGTCTAAAAAAATAGCGAAATATAATAATAAAATAAAAAGCAACACCACTGCCGTCTTTCCTAACCTGGGTAGAAATTAAGGAGGTCGACGATAATGATCTTTGTTATGACATGCGGCGTTAAACAGTAGGCTAGCATATAATTAACCTGGGACTATATAATTATAGTCAATAATAAGTCCCAGGCAATTGTAATCAAATGTAAATCGCCCAAGTTGTCCAGCAGCAAGGAAGTAACTGTCTTTTCCCTTTCCATTCTCCTCTCGATGATGTCTCTCAGTAGAGAGTTACCCTTTATGATGTGCCCCATCCAGGGCTGTTAAAGGCTTGGTTTTTTGGTTTTTGAAAAAAGTTTGGTTTTTTTGCACCTCTGGCCCCATCCATTTACCTTGACGTTCTCTGATTGTCTTTATCACTGATCTAATTTCTTCTACCATTTTTAATATTTCCTCGTTTGTCTTATTGCTAGTGCCATAAAATTCACTTTATTGGCTCAGTACATTATAGCCTTTTATAGGGCTGATGTATTGTGTTTCTTTCCACAGATGGTGTAGCCTACATTGAACGTATAGGCCTAATAGTGCCTAATGGGAAGTCCATCATAAGAAAGCTGAAACGAGTAGCCTAAAGAAACTGCGTTCCCGAAGACGTGCAGTGTATCATCAGCTTATTCGTTAGTGCTGCGTCGTATCAAGAGATCACAAGTTTATGGCCATTTGAATAAAGACTGGTCTCGTTAACCTTTCCATCTTCGCATAACCATCGAATAGAACTAAGGCAGTTGGCTCATGGTGTTATTTTGAAGTTATTTATAAAGCGCTACCTGTAAGCTAAACCCATAGGGCATCAGCTTATTCGTTAGTGCTGCGTCGTATCAAGAGATCACAAGTTTATGGCCATTTGAATAAAGACTGGTCTCGTTAACCTTTCCATCTTCGCATAACCATCGAATAGAACTAAATAAAATTGCTTTATGACGACGTGTACTGCGACCTCTGTGCTTAGTCCATGGTAAAATCATAGCGTTGTGTTCATAACACTCCTTGGGATGTAGATCAGAAATTCATAGCCTTGGGATATTTTTCTGTTACAGAGTCCATTCTTTCTTGATCAAGCGCCTGTGTATAAGATGGTTCCACGACTTCGCTTTTCCAGGCGCTGTAAAAATTTAGAGAGAAGGTTAACGCTAAATAAAATTACCTTATGACGTAATTTACTGCGACCTCTATCTTTACTCCGCGTTGTGTCCTTGTAAGAAATCCCAGCGTCTGTATCGAAGGGAGTGGAAGGGTTTGTGTACATTGGCATCTGTATTTATTATTTCACTTCGGAATTTAATCTACGGGCGGAAATCAAGTTAATTAGCTTATCTGATTTTCTTTCATGAGTCAGTAAGGAAGGAGACCTGTGAGCGACAAGAAACTGATAGCGGTTTAAGGAGAAAGTTCGGTTAGTCGGCATTCTGCTGCAAACTGTTTGCAAGTAAAGTAAGTAAGTGTAGTTTGTCAGGCGTTTTGTTAGTAAAGTACAGCATTTATTGAACATAAATTGGCTAATATTTATTTATTGGCTATTTGTTTATTTATTGGCTCTTTATTGAAAGCGAGGAGTTGATGACTTGATGTATATTTATATATCCGTACATCTCCAGGTGTACATCTGGAGTACATCTCCCCGTCAGCACCTAGTGTACCCTGGAGCGTGTTTCATGCGACTAAGGAACACTGTGCGAGCATATTATAAAATTTGGATACACCCTTCGACTTTGTCATAGTTGAATTTAGGACTAGAAACATACTGAAGATACCGAATAGATCTCGTAGACCGAGTCATAAGAATTCTAATTGATGTATGTATGCTAGACTACCAGACTCCTACAATTTTGCCATTAGAAGTTTATTCATCTTTAAATTGTTGTAAAATGTACTGTTTTAGCGTTGAGAATGGGACGAAAGGTGATTCTTGCGACTTGCTCGCTCAACCAGTGGGCGATGGACTTTGAAAGGAACCAGTTGCACATTCTGCAGAGTGAGTTGGATCATACTTTCTTTGCTTTTACATTTGATTGATGCTTTGGGCTGTATCTGTCTGGTTTTTTATGTAGCGCTTTTCAAGAACATCTTTAAAATGCTAGAGCATGACCGTCTAACCGGGGCACAAGTGTTGTTCAATAAGCATCTCGAAATTTCTAAAGTGCTAAATAAAAGCTATGAATAGGGCACTGGCTTCTAAGGTTAGATTTTTGTTGGCGGCGCTGTGTTCTAACAAAGATGACTTAGAATCTGCCGGCGCCCTCCTTTTTATCCAGGTTTGGGACTGGCATCTCGAAATCTAAAGTGCTAAATAAAAGCTAAGAATAGGGCACTGGCTTCTAAGGTTAGATTTTGGTTGACGGCACTGTGTTATAACAAAGAAGATAAGCGTCGCCCTCCAGGTTTGGGTAATTCTGGCGGAGTTATGAGTCTACTTATATTGTACTCATTGCTCATAATGGTTGCTCGGCTTCAATAAATGTGCAGTTCTGAACTTTGAAAGGAGGGCATTATCAAATTACAGTTGTATTGTATATAGAAAATAATAAATAAAAATTAGAAAACGCTAAAAAAGGAGATGTGCAAGAAACGAAGTAAACGATAAACAGAAAGGTGAATAAAATTAAAAGACAAGCAAAATAAATGAACGTTTGAGAAAAATGATAAATCCATGTATTGTAGTAAATTGATTTTGTTTTGATTTTAGGCATAAAAGAAGCGAAAGCGAAGGGCGCCACCTATCGTCTGGGTCCGGAACTAGAGATATGGTGTGTAATGTAATTCCCCTTTCCTACATTTACGTCAATGTTTATGCAAAGAATAGTTTAAGAAATTGTTGTTTTGTGGAATAAAATCAGATTTCAGATTTCTGTATCAGGCTTGTATGTCTGCCTGTACCTGTGTCTGTATGTGTGAGTCTTTGTGTATGTGTGTGTATCCATGTGTGCATGTTTGACTGTCAGAATTCTTGTCTGTCTGTGTCTGTACCTGTGTCATTTGTTGTATCTGTGTCTGTGTGTCTGTAATTTGTCGGTATGTGTGTGTTCCTGTGCACGCGTGTGTGTGTATGTGTGTGTCTGTCTGTCTCTGTATTTGTGCCTATATTGATATGTGTGTGTGTCTGTCTGTCTACACGAATCAGTTAGCTATTGATGCTATATTGAAATGTTAAATGAAGAAATTAAATGAATTAGTTTGTCATTATGTCTATTCGTTGTTCAGTGGCTACGGTTGCAATGATCATTTCCTAGAGGGCGACACTCTGCTTCATTCCTTCCAAGTTCTTGCTGAGCTGCTAGCGTCTCCCATCTGCACCGATATCATCTGTGACGTCGGAATGTGAGTTTCTTTTAACCAACCTTCGTAATGAGAGATTTATTTGACTAATATCATGATCATCACAAATTATGATGATTTACTATTTCTTACCTCTAGCATTTTCTATTCAGCTGATATTCATTTTGCTATCCAATTGCCATTCATTTGCTGTTCATCTTACTATTGATTTTGCTATTTGTTTTGCTGTTTGTTCTGTTATTCATTTTGCAATTCATTTTGCTATTTGTTTTGCCATTAGATTTTCTGTTTTGCTATTTGTTTTGCCATTAGTTTTTCTGTTTTGCTATTTGTTTGGCTGTTCATTTTGCTATTCATATTACTATTCATTTGTGCTCAAATGTTGTGTTGGTTTTTGTCAACTTTAGGCCAGTAATGCACAAAAACGTGACATACAACTGCAGAGTGATATATTTCAACAAGTAAGGGAGATTCTTTTGTGATATTGGATGGAAGGAAGAGTAGTTGCAGAAACGTTTGATCAAATTTTTTTAAACCTTTGACAGAATTAGTTTGAAGCTCTCTGAAAATATTGGTTTTAACTTACTAATCACTGTGGCCTATTTATTGTCTGGACTGTGATTATTATAACAGATGATCCTAATCATCTGCGAGGATACTTTTTGATCCAACAGTGACGATCATCCTTTAATTGTAAGAGGATATTCAGTCTACTTTTCTCTGAGATCTACTTTTCTCTTGGATCGTAAGAGAATATTAATCCTATTGATCTACGATGATTCTTCTTTGATCATAGGTGTGCTATTTCATCTATGATGAGCGTTCCTTGATCATAAGTAAATATATTCATCTCTGATCATAAGAAGATACCGGGTGTGTATTTGCGATTATTGAGGATCGATCATTCTTGGGTCATAAGAGAATATTTATCATATTCATCATCTATGATCATAGGAGAATACTGGGTGTGCTATTTAATCTATGATGATCGTTCTTTGATCAGAAGAGAATTATATGTATGTTTCAGGAAAATTCTGCTGATTCGTCCAAAGATGATCATGGCCGAGGGTGGAAATTACCGTGAGTCGCGTTGGTTTACGCCGTGGACAAAAGCAAAGCAGATAGAAGACTATTACCTGCCCAGGATGATCGAAGCGATTACGGGACAGGTAAGCTGCATGAATTATTTACAGGCATCTCGTCTGTTTGGTCAATAAACGCTCTGCTTTGAATGAATCTTTCCCTGCTGACAATGTAATGTGATATTGTGGATGTGGTTTTTAATTTCGTGGGTGGTATTACATGTAATTTTATTGTCTTTAATTTGTTCTAGCTTGCGTTTTAGTTAATCTTTTCCCTGCTGGCAATGTCATGCAGTGTGGTTTAATGTAATTGAAATCGTAATCTCAAAAAGCTAAGTCACTGGAATCAGCTTATTATAGGGAATTACAGGCATCTTAAGGTGGTGGTGCTTGATAGTGTAGTGGTTAGCATGATAGACTGTCAATCGAGAGGTCAGGGGTTCAAATCCCCACAAGGGCAGAAATGGTTTGAGATTTCTGCTTCACCTACACCCTTAGGGAAGCTCAGTAATGATAACTGAGTACATTGTCGGTGGGAAGATGAGACTGTGAGAGAAAGGGCTGGCCACCCGCTCTCATATGCTAGGCTAAGAAAATGAAGTCGCTAACACTTCATACCCATGGCTGCCTCAGGGCCCTAGCTTAAGGTACTGCACTTAGTCTAAAGGTTCTTTAGAGAACCATTCCCAACATGAGTTCCTTTAGCATATGTCTGTTCTTTAGAGAACCGTTCCTTTTGGCGATGCTGTTATCTCAACCCTTGACACGTGCATTGGCAGCGAGGTCTGTGAAGAGCTTTGGAATCCAGCAAGGTACCTTCTGAATTGTTTTTCATATTTATATTGCTCTATTAATTGATGACAATGAACTCAAGCCGTTACTGTACTTATATAGAATTATTATTACATTATTGCTATGATTATTATTACTATCATTATTATTATTATGCTATTATCATTACTTATTTATTATTATTACTACTATTATTATTATTATCATTATTATTATTGTTATTGTTATTATTATTATTATTATTTTTATTATTATTATTATTATTATTATTATTATTATTATTATTATTATTATTTTTGTATTATTATTACTAGTATACATTTATTAAGCACCACTATCTAATGACACAGGATTGATTGTTAGCACTGAGCAGTTGTGTGTGAAGGGACTTGCTCAAGGTCCCTACACAGTTACCGTCTCAGAGGAAAGGCTCAAACCGATATATACTCTTCTTGTTACAAGGTGAGCAAGCTCTAACCAATCGGCCACTGTGTCCCATGTGTACATGTTTTTATATATGCATGCACGATTTTATAGAGACGTTGTAAAGACTGGCAGTTGTAAGCTGTTTTTGTAGCACCTTTTAGAAACCTCGCTTTGATTGTCTGTTGTTTTCCTCAGTCGTCACATCGACATGTGTCTGGACGGCGTCGAGATATTCACAAATGGGAATGGAAGTCATCACGAGCTGAGGAAGGCATATGTTCGAGTTGACCTTCTCAAGTCGGCCACAACCAAGGTCAAGGATCTATTATATACACAGGAATGGAAACTCCTTATACAATATCGTGTGACTAGTTTTTGGACGATAATTAATTGTAGGAAGATATCGCAACTTGTTTGCTTAACAAACACATTCAGATAATTATATTTATGAAGGCAAATTGATGAGTAATTATGTTTGTGAAGTAAAGAATTGGCCTGTGGAGATTTAAAACACCATAATGATAATAATACTGATGACAATAATAATAAAATAATAATTGAAACTAATGATGCTTACTTCTGGCAAATATTAGATTATATGCCAGAATCTTCCGAAGTTTTAATTTATTTGGACATGTTTTATAAATGTACTTTCATTATATGTGTATTTATCTTTATCGGTATAGGATTAATGATATGGCCTAAGTAAAGTCAAAAATTTGTTAGATTGCTGTACTGTAGTGCCTTTGAGAGGTGGTAATGGTGGTAGTGCTCGTAGTCATGGTGGTCATATTGATGGTGGTGGTCCTGGTGGAGGTGGTTGTGGTGGTAGTGTTGTTCTGGTGGTGTTGACCTCTAAGCGTGGTTGAGACGGAACCCCAGACTTTAGTTACAATAATTTGCGTTTGAGTTTATGTTTGTTCAGATTTGTGCATGTATGTTTTGTTTCTGCCTTCGGGCGTAATAAAGTACTGATAATTGCTCTAATTGTCAAACTGTGACTTTTGAATTGATGCCTTGATGATAATGATAATAATAAAAGTAATAATAATAATGATAATGATAATGTTTGTAAATTGCAGTGTGGTGGAGCGTATGTCTGTGCCAACCAGATTGGTTGCGATGGAGAACGCGTCTATTACGACGGATGTGCGTCTGTTGCGTGTAATGGAAAGATCGTAGCACAAGGATGTCAGTTCTCCATCCATGAAGTGGTATGGAAAATTTGTGACTGTCTGGGAAAGTACAGGAATATCTGAGGAAATCCACAAAAAATCTGGACAATTCCATAAAATATCTGGGGAAATCCACAGAAAATCAATCAATTCAAGTCATAAGCTTTATTGATAACCAAGTACAAGTTATGTTCATTTGTTGCAGTACTTCATAAGTGTAAATGGGTAAACCCAAGAGGAACAATATTGTTCTGCTGGCAGGGTCATTCATAGCTGAGTTGGCTAGGGGTGCACGCGAAGCAATCTCGAACCAAGTTTCTGCCCATGCCAGGATTTGAACCTCCGACCTCTTGACTGACAGTCCAGCATGCTAGCCACTACACTATCGACCACCCAACCCTATGGTGGATAAGCAATCCGAAAGAGGTGAATTTTAATTTGAGAACTAAATGATGCAGGCAACTGAGCAGATACAAGGCTGGATTTGTTTAAATTGTCCTTTATTGATTCAAACTGACTTGAACGCAGTATCATTACAAGTCATAGTGAATTCCAAAACAGTTTTGGAATTCAGAAAGTTAGATCCAGCAGCACAGTTCTAACTTTTTGTTTTAATGTGACAACATGTAACTTGGAACAAATTAACAAAACTTGTGGAATGAAATATTTTCTCATTAGTTTTTCATTTATCTTCTCATTTATGTATTAATATTTCTGATTTTAGAATGTCCTCACAGCTACAATCGACCTGGAAGACATACGAGCGTATCGTAACAACTTCCGCAGTCGATGTGTCATGGTGTGTTATTAATACTGGAGCTATATAAATTTCCTATATAAATTACTTAAATTGCTGTTTTGATTGATTTTGAATGGACTGATTGATTGGTGGATTGATCATGCAGGTTGTCATTTGATTGCATACGATACAGAAAATGCAACACTTACATTACATAAAGACTAGAGAGATATAATAAATAAAAAAATAATAATAATAGAAATAATAATGAAAATATAATTTTGCATTGGATGTGCTTGGGCACAGGAAGCCAGTGGATTTTTAAGAGTCCTGATTGAAGGCAGATATTTGGGCAAACCTTGGGAGACCACCAATAAATCAGGCAGCGGCATTAAATATTGACTGAAGCTTGGAAAGGTTTAGTGAAGAGAGACCAGCATAGATGAAGCTGCCAAAGTCAACATTACAATACAATAATTATGACAATTTTACAAAACAATGTACTTTACAATATAACTAGAGAGATCTGATTGCTAAAAAATGCCATTTATGAGGAATAAATTCCATAATTTTGTAGAGCACTTATCGATGTGTTTTCGTGCGTTAAGAGTTCTTTTGTTCATCTGCATCAGGCTGCATCGTCTACGAGTTTTCCGCGGGTGATAGTCGACTTTGCGGTTTCATCGAGCGATCCATTTATCAGCACATCAGAACCAATCGAATGGAAGTACCACATTTTGTAGAAAACTGTCGATGTGCGGAAGAAGAAATCAGGCATTGATTTGTTGGGTTTTTGTCATTTAATTGATTTATTTAATTACTATTTATTATTTCATAGTTTGTGACATTTCTTTGTTCACTACAATCGTGTTAGAAAAGTGCATCTGTCAATGTAGTCAAAATACAGAGTGTGATTGTAACTGTTTATTTAAGCATAGCGTCTTCATGAAAACTTATTAGAGGTGCTCCAGATCCGTTTATTCATTCATTCATTCATCTGATTTATATAGAGCACCTTCAAAGTAACTACTCGGAGCACTCCCGATCCAGCCTCAGCTGAAAAGAACAGTCTTAAGATGGGAATAAAAGGTATCAGTAAAAGCCCTGGGTGATGAGCGCAGAGTCAGAGGAAGCCCATTCCAGGCATGCTGACAACAGAAAAAGCACGATGCTTCTTAATAGAAGTTCATGCGTAGGGTACAAGAATCATAATTATAATTAATGTTTTAAATTCGTAATTATAATGTAATTGTAATTATAATGTAATTGTAATTTGTAATTATAATTAATGTGATTGTAATTCGTAGTTATAATTAATGCCATCGACCTACAGTATTTATTCATATTTAATGGAAGTGTGTTTATCTGTTTAGCCTTGGACCAGCGTGCTGGATGTGGGACTATGTTCGTCGAAGTGGGCAGGGAGGATATTTCCTCCCACTTAGCGGAGGAATTGATAGTTCCAGTTCGGCCTGTATCGTGGCATCCATGTGTCACTTGGTCTGCGAGGCAGCAAAGGAGGGAGGTAAGTGGTAAAGAATGGAAAAATAAAGAAAGGAGTGGGGGTTTGAATGGATGGATGGATGAATCAACAGATGGATGGATGGATGAATGGGTGGATGTATGGATAGATAGTTCTAAAGCTATTTAAACATCAGTTACGCCTATGGTTAACTCATCAGAACGATTAGTTTGGTTCTAACCAATGAGGTATTATTATCATCGCTAGAGGGAACATGGCGTATCTTCCCTTCGCTAATTTTTGAAGCCACAACCATAGATATGGTTCACGAGCTCCGCAGTTAATTTAAATTGAAATGACGCGTTTTGATTGGTTGAAATTCATGGACGCAGTCAAGCTTAAGCGAGACTTTAATTTCTTTTCGAAGCTTACGCCTTGCAAAAAGTACAACAGACACAAAATAACAACTTATCCATTAAATAATATTCCAGCGGCCTCGTTTTCGGACTTTAATAAGTTGCTACATCCACACACTACACAATTTAACTTCGATCGTTTCCGCCATTTTGTATAGCCCAAGGGTCAAGGCCTTTTGAATCGGCGGCCTCAAAAAAATGGCCGATCAGCCCTCTAGTGATATATTTATATATTATACATCTCTATGGTTCTAACCCTTCATTCTGTTTGTTTGTTTTTTCTTAGTTAAGCTTTAATGCCTTGTACTAGTACGTTAATAATTGTACATGTACTAGATGCTTATATTATGAATGCACTGTACTAGATAACCTCTGTTAACCATCTAGCAACAGACTATGTATATAGGTGGCCCTAACCAGCGGAACTCTGGTCCCTTCTGGGTTCCCTTTCGCGACCAACAGATCTTTGTTCTTTGTACAACGAAATGTTACTTTGTCAATGTTTGGAGCAATAAATTGATGGTTATACTCTGCGTTTTGTACCATTTGTAGATGCCCAGGTTTTGCGAGATGTACGCCAGGTTGTTGGAGATGCCAATTACATCCCGAACGATCCAAAGGATCTCTGTAACAAGATCTTTACGACCTGTTACATGGGTTCAGCCAACAGCTCCCAGGAGACGAACAATCGTGCTAAGGACTTGGCAGCACAGATCGGCAGGTGAGAAATGATCGAGAAGTTTTACCTGGAAACTTATGTTGTTATCATAATTATTATTATATTCGTTTATTGGCACACAGAAAACAGGTGACACGCCGCAACTGATTACAGCTAATTAAAAATAATAATAAAAATAGAATCAAAATATAAAACTAATGTTCAAAAGATGGAATTGTGAAGTGTTTAAATGGTACATTTTGACAGACTCTCAGATTATTGGGACCAATTTCCGGTAATAATGCACAAAGTATAAATTTAACTTCAGTTATAGGCAGTTGACGGCTTTGATCCTATTAAAAAAATTTGCTACAAGTCCCATGGTTTACGAGGTTTAGCGACTGTTTCTTCTCTGTCGCTGGACTTGCTGCTTGGAACAGTCTTCCCGACCATGTGAAGAATGTGCCATCTCTGGAGACATTTAAATCACAGCTCGAGACTTATCTTTTTAAATGATCTTGTGACCGTTAATGACTTTTTGAACTCATGTACATTATTGATCTGTGAGACCAGGAGTGGCCTTTGTTGTACATAGTAGAAACCCAAGGTGACTGGCTTATTGATTTTCATGTTCAAGCTAATTTGTTAATTTTATGTAGATTGAATTTGACTGACACACTGATTGATTGATTGATTTGCTTGTTGTTGACTGATTTGCTGAGTGACTGACTTGATTGATCGACTATTGACTGACATTAATTGATTGATTTACTTGTTGATGGGTGAATTATTTGATTGCTCACTGACCGACTTGATTGATCGATTGATTGATTGATTGATTGCAGTTACCATCTGACATTGAACATTGAGCCAGCCGTTGCTGCCGTCCTCTGCATCTTTACGACGGTTTTTGGCCTAAATCCAAAGTTCAAAGTTCACGGAGGCAGTGCCCGAGAGAACCTGGCCTTACAGAATCTACAGGTTGGCACCGAATGTATTTTGATTTAATTCATTTCCTGGTTAAAATCATAAATTATTTATTGACTGTGTGTGTTATAATTCAAGACAAATCAGAAAATGTCTGCAGCTTATCTCAAACTGCATCTCTTTGGAGCTGTTAGACAGAACTGTGTCGGCATGTCTGAGAATTTGTTTTTCGACTCTAAACAGATTTATATACATGCTCACATTCGTACGGAAGTATGTACATATGCCTCTTGTTTAAGTTTGATATTTGGCATATAAATTTCTTGATTATACATATTATATGCATTTTTATATTACACAGATATGTACAGTACAGTATACATTTGGTCTCGTGTATGTACTTCTGGTTTATAGTGCTGTTCTTATTATGATAATTATGATGTTAATGTTTATGGTGTTGCCTAGATTATTATTATTCGTACAAACATATTTAATGCGTGCAAAGTCACACAGAAATGCAAATCTGAAGCGTGGTTAGTGAGTCTGTTAATAGGTGTTAATATAGCACAATTCACTAACTATTCGAAGAAGCTGTTTTTTACGGTTGTATAAAAATGATGATTTTGTTGTTGCAGGCTCGGCTACGGATGGTGTTGGCTTATCTGTTTGCTCAGCTGACCCTGTGGGCCAGAGGGCGTTCTGGTGGCCTTCTGGTTGTCGGTTCAGCAAACGTTGATGAAAGGCAGGACTTAATTAATTAACCATTTCATTAACAGATAATTGCTGTCAGCCATGGTTAAACCATCGTAATACTCCCTGTTGGTGTCAGTGATGCTCTAGGAATGCCCTTTGGTATTGTATTCTGTTGTTTTCTGTTGCATAAATCCTCCAGACTTCGGATTGCCACTTTTGCGCTGTTGCTTTCTGCACCAATAACATTGTTCATTTCTGCTTCTCAGTATGGTTATTAGTATTATTTTCATTATTATGCATCTATTAAATGCCACTATCTAATGACCAAGCATCAATTGAAGGTGCTGAGCAATTGTGAGTAAAGGACTTTGCTCAATGTCCCTACACAGTAATCGTCTCAGGGGAGGCTTGAACCCATACTGTACACATTGCAAGATGAGGGCTTTGTCCCATTAATCATTGTATCTCAAAATCGCTTTGATTTTACCACCTGTAATGAAATTCATAATTCTGGCAACCCTGCCTGTTTCTTCCATAGTTCCCTGTTTACAACCATCTATTGTTGTGATTTTGCACAGTGTAATTTTGTGGTGAATGGTAAACGTATTATATGAAATTGAAATACAGTTTGCGAGGGTACTTTACGAAATACGACTGTTCGAGTGCTGACGTCAATCCCATCGGAGGAATCAGCAAAACGGATCTTCGAAGTTTCATCCTCTACTGTGCTGACCACTTTGGCTGGACAGCCTTAAACAGGTCATTCATTCAATCAATCAATCAATTTGAACTTGATATAGCACCCTTTCAAGATATCTATTACATTGTGAAATAATCATTGTGATTATGTTGATTTAATTTCGCTTTGAAAGCTAATTCATTCAATGCATCGAGGGTAGGTACTCCTCCTTACTGGAGCAGCCCTAACACTTTCTCTCACTGAACAATATTGCCTCCTTATAGCAGATGGTAGTGTGAACACCCAAATGAAGATACTTATTATTATTACAAATATTTTTACAAATTTTTTATGCACGCAAAGTCACACAGTAAATGTGAAACTGAGGTGCGGATAGGTAATTCGCCAGGTGAAGTGCTCTTCTGAGAAATCCAGATCATTGCAAATTCGATGAGCAATAGTGAGTTTCGAGGCATTACCTTAAAGTGAAGACTGAGTTCGAGTATCAAACAGACATTGAGCAAAAAACACAGTTAGTAATAATAATATTAATATTAATAATAGGCCCTGTTAGCTACATGTCTTTAGAGCAGCGCTACTCAAATTGTGGTCCACAACCCGGTACCGAAATCTGTGAGTGATTGGTTACTACAAAGGCCAGAGAATTTAACTGGAATCGCAGTCTTTTGTTAGTTGACCTACTCGGGTAAATTTCAAATTATATACCACTATATAATGCACGCAACAGATCACTGACAACACGATATGATAAACAGAACAGGCAACAGGTAACAAAAGTATAGTTGTAATTAACAGTGACAATATTATGAAATCTAAATTTGAATAGAACATGTCATTTTTGTAAGCTGATGTTGAAAAGCACCAGTCTGTGTTAAGGCTGGTAAAACAATTACCGGTCCACAACATCTGAAAGTTTGAGAAGCACTGGCTTAGAGCAGGGGTCTCCAAAGTACGGCCCGCGGGCCACATCCGGCCCGCTAAGGCCTTTAATCTGGCCCGCGGAACTCTGCTTGAAGAAACAAACTAAATTTGGAAAATTGAAAATTTTAACACCGCTGTACTCTGACATGCATATTGCCAAAATCCATGTCGCTGCTTGTAAGGCACTGTGCCTGATATGCAATGACACCGTTGCAGTGCTTAAAGAGTACAATATTCGGAGACATTATGAATCCAAGCATTCATCGCATTACTCACAATTCACTGGACAGCTGCGCACAGAGACATTTTTTCTTCGGAGTTTTGGCCCGTGGAGCTTTAGAAAGTCAGCAATGTGGCCCCCCCGCTGGAAAACTTTGGAGACCCCTGGCTTAGAGCATGCTCCACTGTGAGTGAGAATGCCAATTCACATACCGGTGGTGGCTTATGTCTTAGAGATTTGAATCTCAGGCTAGCACAGTCCATACACAAGGACCTTATATGGCGTAGCACCCATTCAAACGGGCAGCAGTGGTGAAGGATCTCACCCAATCAGTTCATCGAAATATAAGCAGGGTCGAAGTCATACGTTCGCTATAGGAAAACATGTACATTTACTTTGTACGTTTACATTATTTTTGTATTCATGAGCTGAATAAGTATCTTATGTGTCTTTATATTCTCCAGCATCTACTCAGCGCCTCCAACTGCTGAACTGGAGCCACTTGAAGAAGGACGTATTGCTCAGTTGGACGAGGTGAGATTTACCTCAGAAGACGGCTTCCTCCTGGAACAGTCTCCCAATGCACTTACATACTGTTGCGTTTGACTCTTTGCAGCACACATTTGCTAACTGTCTTAAAATGCACTTGCAACTGTAATTGCAATTGTAATCTGACATTTATAAAGCGCCACTTCAGGAAAAAACTCATCAGTGGTGCTCCCAACCTAAACCACTTAAATTGGTGTCAAATAATACAGACTTCAGGCGCTTGTGAAACTGTGGAAGGGACAAATTGAGGATCTTGAGCTGCAGCTCTCAAGAAAGGCAATTCCTGCGACCAGCGGGTGGATCTAACGTATGCAAAGCATTTGTTTAAATCTGTAAAATGTCCTTAAGCATGGATCCGTACAGTACGATGTGTTTTCCAGGTGGATATGGGCATGACGTATGATGAGCTTTCCCTCTATGGTCGCCTGCGGAACCAACAGCGCTGTGGACCATACAGCATGTTCACAAAACTCGTCTCCATCTGGAAAGACAGGCTTACTCCAGCTGAGGTACAGTGGTCTTACCATTTGACCAGTTCATGGTTTTTGTTTGCCAAAATGACACATTAGTATTATTATTAGTATTTATTACTGTTATTGTTATTATTTTTATTTATTAGTATTATATTATTATTAGTTATTACCATTATTATTTGTTATTGTGATTATTATTATTATTGTGTACTTTTAAGTGCCACTATCTAAGAACGAACTAGCGATCGATGGTGTTTGGTCATATACCACAATGTTGTGGTCTATCCATATTTACGCTGATGACACCCAACTATATATAAAACTTTCGACCGCTAACATTGAAGACTCAAAAACCAGACTCATTGCTTGCTTCCATCAGATACAGTCTTGGTGTGTATCCATGCGCCTGAAGCTAAATACGAAGAAAACGGAATTGATATGGTTTGCAGTCGATGACCACATCTTGACTTGAAAACTCTCTGCCTGCAACTAGATGAAACTCTATTCAGCCATCTCGTTTAGTTCGGATCTTGGAGTTTTTCTTGATAGTAAACTTTCTATGTCTAATCACGTAGGCTATCACTAAACTTGTTTAGATCCGACGAATACGCCAAATCAAGCGCTGCCTTAATGAGCATTGCATATCTTAGTCCATTTGTGTATTATCCAGGATTGACTACTGTAAAATACTCTATGGTCTCCCATAGATCTGTACAGTACGATCTGTTATCCACACTGCAGCTCGGCTAGTCACGAACCTTGCCCTAGAGATCACATCACCAACTCCCTTCAGCAATTGCACTGGTTAACCATTCAGGCTCGGATACCTTTAAAATCAGTCTTTTCATGTTCACAATAATGTCTCGCTCTCCATCATCTTTAGTCACACCATGACAGGCTTACTCCGGCTGAGGTAAGAGACTTCATAATCAAAAAGTCTTACCATTTAACCAGTTTGAATGCTTTCCATCTGCCAAAATGACCCATTATCCGAAGATCATTATTATTTTTTTACTTATTATTATTCTGTAAGTACTATGTTAGTTATTTAACACGTCCTTTATTAGATTTTATTATTATTTATTATCATGCACTATGTATTTATTGTTATTTGTTATTATGAAAGGAGTGCAATTTCAAGTGTCACTATCTAAGAAACTATGTATCAGTCTCTGGTGTCTAACACCATCTGTGCCTCAGATTGTGTAATCATTTTACAATACAATACCATACAATACAACTGTAATTTGATATTGCCCTCCTTACAAAGTTCAGAAGGGCAATACTACAAAGTTGCAATTGCAATTATATTGCAAGCAATTGTGGTAGACTTGCTCAAGTCTCAGTAATGTATCGACGAGGCTCGAATCTGTGCTTTCTCTCATTGTGCCCCATTATCAGCACATTCCCTGTACTTTTCATTTAGGTGGCAGACAAGGTGAAACACTTCTTCCGTCATTATTCGATCAACCGTCACAAGATGACAATCCTCACTCCAGCCTACCATGCAGAGACCTACAGTCCGGATGACAACCGCTATGACCATCGCCAGTTCCTCTACAACGCTCTCTGGCCATGGCAGTTCCGCTTCATTGATCAACAGGTCTGTGTTCGCTCATGTAGGTCGTTTATACAGCATCTTCTTAGAGAGGTAGGTACTAGGTAGTTTCTATTTAACGATGCTGTCATAATGAAAATGATCAGTGTCAGTGTGTCACCCTCCTCTTTTATCCAGGCTTCGGACTGGCTCCATGCGAAAGGTAGTTCTGCAGTGGTGGAGGTCATGCATATACAATACAGTACAGTACAACTGATGAATCCAAAGTTCAGGTGCACCCGACGAGTAATGTCACCCTCCTTTACCCGGGACTGGCTCTGTGCTAGAGGGGCAATGGTGGAGTTCATACAAACATACATATAGATCAGAAGCTGGAGATCACGCACAAGTTGCACTTTATAAGTCTTGGGTTATTAGGCTTGGTACACTTAGTGAATAGACATCAAGCTTCATGGTTTGTAAGAAGGCAGAGGGATCTTTTTGGTAGATCAATGTGCCTTTAGAACACAAAAGGCGTATAACAGAATAATCTCGTTAGCATTATAACCTTGTTAACAATGTTTTAACTTGGTCAAGACTATAACCTTGTTAAGATTATAACCTTGTTGACATTATAACCTTGTTAACATTGTGACCTGGTTTTAAAGCATTTCTTGTACTGTGTGGCATTTCAGGTCAAGCTGCTCGGAGACAGAACAAAGAAGTCGGATGCCACCGCAGAGCAGATCAAGAGCGGTCGACATGATCCATCCAGACACGGAGCAAGCGGATCATCAGGTCCTCCGTCACAGCCCAAAGACACTGGTTCACAGACAGGGTCCAAGGGCCACTTGATGGGTGTCCAAGTCAACACGGACATCTTGGAAAATGATGTGGGTGAAAAACCTGAAATTTTTGCCTATTGGGAGTCAAAGATTTCTGCAAAACTGCTCAAAAGCGAAGATGAAACAGGTGGAGAGGAATTGGCAGTGAATTTGGGCTTTGCGAGAGGTGTGGCATTGGGAGGTAAATCGGAACTCGTGATGGCTTGTGGCTAGGACTGGTTCTGCCAGTGGTATGGCTCGCAGAGCAGTCCAGTTGAATTGTTTCATTTTCAGGTTTCAAGAATAGTTCAGAGCGAGTTTAAGATTCTAGCTCAATTTTGTTGATGTTTCAGGCAGTTGTCTTCAGAAACGTCACATTATCTTGACTTAAATTAGGACATTTTGCAAAGACTTTGGAGTTTAAGTTTGAAACATAATTATTTGTTTAAAAATCTAGGTATTTCTGTTCAATTACCAATTTGTTGGTACTCCGTTTTTGCACTGATACTATTACCATATTACCAATGACTATAACTGGTAAGATACCCATTGCTTGAGTGCATGTTGTTTGGAGATACCACTTTTCGTACCTTTAGTTAATATTACTATCTTTCTTTGGCCAACTTAGTATGTGATACTGGTAATACCTCAATACATCAGCCAGATGTTGTTTTCAAACGTGTATAATCTTGATGGATCGCACAAAACATCATTTGTTCCCTTGACTTGATCGTGAAACTTGGTTTGAGCTTTATTACCAGAATTCACTTCTAGTCTACCGATCGGCTGTATAATACTTACTTCTTAAAGGTCTGACTGGTGCTACATAAAATTTCAGTCTTGCTTATACATGTATGCGTCGGAGCTTGCACTCTGTAAAATACACTCAAAATTCTAAAGCACTGCCTAAGAGAGATAAATACAAGGTACCAGTTTATTTATTCACGAGTGCTGTGTCAAGTCCGAGGGGTTCCAAAGATGCCTGTTAAGAAAATAATCCAGATGATAGAAAACCAGATAGTGTTTAGTTGGTGAGCTGTTTGTGTTTGCAGTGGGTTGTTTAGTTGGTGAGAAACTGGAAGGCAGTAGACTGAAATGGTTACTTTGTAGTGCTTTTAAAGAACTTCAGAAAGGTACTCTTCTTCTTTTGGTTCTCTGCCTTGCTAGGCAGGTTCGTACGTCCAATTTCGCCATTCATCACGTTTTCTGGCTCGTGATGAATGGCGAAATTGGAAAGGTACTAAAACTTGTAATTGAATTTCAGTTGTGAAGGTGAGAACACTGAATTAATTAACTCAGGGAGAGTTTATTTATATGCCATGGATTACTTCAATGCTTTGTCTGATCCTGCGTTTGTTTTGAAATGTGTTTAATAAAATTCGTTAGACTTGCAACAATGGTTTTTCATACAGTATTATTAAATTGTTGCTAAATTATTAGTATAAGTATTACACGCATTGTGGGACACACTGAAAGTACAATCTGGAGGCTTCGTAAAATTAGACATGAATAATCACCACTATGATTAACTATAGTATGATTAAGGCAATCATAGACATACATTGTGATTACAATTATAACGTACCCACATGAATAAAATGATTATGGAATTACATTATTATACCACAATTAAGAAGATTTTGACCCCAATATGATTAAGATGATGGAAGACTCATTAAGACGATCATAAACCCATTATGATCAAGTGATGAGGGAATCAGTTGATTAATATAATTGTGGACCCATACTAAGATTAAGATGATCACTGGCCTTTATGGCAACCCATCATGATTGTGGCAAGGACCGATTATGATTACAATGACAAGAGTGCATTTAAGAAACCATGTACATGTACTCAGATGATTAAAATGATTATGGAATCATCATAATTAACCCTTTCCGTACCACACCATTTTAGTCCTGCGCTACCGGGAATATCCTGGCAAATTTGGAGGACTTTCATATACATAATTAACATAACTTCTATTTTATCTAGAAACATTGAAAACTTTAAATACATATTTGTTCACTTTTTAGCATGTTTTGTCTTGCATGTTTGTATAATTATTTATAAGTACACGTTTTTAGCGATTTTTATTGTTTATCGATACTATTGGGAACTTTCGAACGCAAGTATCAGCCCTATAACTTACATACAAAGTAAGGTCAGTCAAATTCGCCAGATAATCAACGGTATCAGATGTAAATAGTTCAGTAATTATACGTACGCCAGTCAACAGTAGGCCTAGTCCACTTGCGTGTGGCATGCTCAGAAGATCAGTCGGTAAGGTGGCATGCATGTTATCACTCGACTCATCCTTACCATTGTAGACTCGGAACGTATAGACTTAGACGTATAGCATAGGCAAAAAATAATTTTTCAGTATAATTTCTTCATTCAGTATCTATCAGCACTCAAACAATAAGCAAACCATGCAAAGCAAACGCATTATAACGCTATCTGACTCATGCAGGCGTCTATATACTATCGGACGTACGCCGTACGTCATAAGGTAGTGCAGCCGTCTTAATCATGACGTACGGCGTACGTCATAGGGGACAGAAAGGGTTAAGATGATCGTGGACCCATACTCAGATTAAGATGATCACAATCCCAAGACTAAGATGATCATAGACTCGTATTAACACTTTAATGACGAACTGCATTGGTTTCCAAGTCACTTCAGTAAACACTTGTCATTAAAGTGTTAAGATGATCGTAGGCCCTTGATCGTGGACACATTATTATTAACGTGATTACAGACCCAACTGTGATTAAGATGATGAGTTAGCATTTCAGAAATCAGATTTTATTCTCATTCGTCAGAATCTTCTTTGCTTTCAACCACAGTCTTACTTTTAATACAGTTTACATCTTCAGTATCTTCTTCTTCTTCATCGTCACCATCATCTGATTTTCCGCACGCCTGCGTTTCTTCTCTGCAGCTTTCTTCATCTGCTTCGTCATCCGATGATTCATCGTCACTTGGTAATTCATGCGTTCGTCGGTTTGGGTTATAGCTTTCCTCGTCTGATCCGATATCGGTCAGATCTCGGAGTCTCGCCTCTTGATCGACTTCTCCTAGTTCTTTAAGATACGCATTCTGCTCAGCAACGACTTCATCGGCCGTATGACATTGCGAGTACCTCTTGAGCAACTCCTCGTTGAGCTCATAAAAACCAGGACCCCATTTGAACTTCTTCAGCAACATTTCGCCGAGATCTTGCAGGCCGACGATGTAGAACGCTGCGGCATAAGCCTCAACACATGACAGTTTGCACGGCCGGCCATAGTTGATGGGATTCACAGCGACTAGATACGGCAACAGGCGGGGATGACTACACGTCATTTTGTCAAACGGTGTCGCATCAAGCTGCGCCCACGAGCAATCAACGACCGCAAGTCCTCGTTGCATGATTGTATTTCTGTCGTCTGGTGCGACACATTTGGTTCCCACCGGTGTTAGGACAACGCCCCCAAAGTGTTGTTTTAGACGGAGCGTTCGAACGAACCCTAAACGTGCAAGCTTGCGGCCGGAGCATTTCTTCGGATCACACTGTCCGAGGTCCCACATGGCCAGCGGACAGGGAAACTTTGGAGATTTATCCGAGTCTTCTTCTACTGCGGCCACCGCGGCCTGCATGCTCTCGACGAAGCGGTCTTCGCTGAATTTGGCATCACGTCTAACGTTTCTACTGTGTTTCTGATCTTTGCTGTTTCCACCATGATGACCTCTTTGCTTGGACTTGCTCATCTTCACTCGTGTTTCAAGGTAATACCTGGAACCATGAACAAAAGTTAGTTTCAATGCAACCAGATTTTAACCAGTCTAATGTAAGCACTTCTATAGCACCATTATGACGTTGGTGGATTTACTATAGTATAGGACCAAATGACGCTATGGGCTAAGGCAGCACATTTCAGAGGGCAACAAAACTTTAAAATTGAACATTACATTTAATTTAAAACTGCAAGTAAGGTGAAAATAAACAAATATAGAATTATATTTGTCTTCCAAAGATAGAACTTTAACTAATATCGTTATAATTTTATTATATTAGCTCATGTTATAACTTTGGAATATAATTACTAGAGCGGCAAAACTTGCCCTTTAAGTTGGCAGATTGCTAAAGCCGTCCCTGTGAGATTATAGTCAAGAGGAGAGGGTTTAGGTGACTGGTCAACACTCCGGCACAAAGAGCAAAAGATCAGCATGGACGCTGGATCGATTCCCACTACCCTCCCAAAGCACGACTCAGCAATGGATTCGCCAGATTACCTTAAAGGTAATAATAATAATAATAATAATAGAGATTTGATGGCGTTGGTAAGCAGTCGATGACTCAGTATGCTCAACGATCAGAAGCACGTCTTGCATGGCTGCGCAACAGTTAAATTCGATTCATGTAATAACTTGTCATCATCCGTTCAAACTATGACTGTCTTGCAATCATACTGCGTTACTGTCAGTTTGAATCAATAAACGAAGATTATTATTATTATTATAATTTATTAATCACAATCCGTTGGAAGGAGCGTGGTCAAAACTGGTCCGAAAAACTAAAGAAATAAAACTTCTCGATTTCAACAGCTCTGAACTTTTAAGAAGATGCAAAATAAACAATGTTACAAACCTTTTAATTACATGAATATTCTGGACTCCAGTGGAGCCTAAGAAACTCAACAAATTGTTTAAAGTCAATAAATCTCCATTTTTCGCTCACTGACCAACATACACAGAACACGCAACGAGAACGTATTGCATAGATTAAAAACTAGAATACGAATAATTTATTGCCTTTTAAAAATAATATTGTTCCTACAAAATTATTCTAGGTCTCTCACGAAATTCACAGAATTCACGGAAACCGTGAATTTGGGCGTCTGTCGTGAATGCAGTGAATTTTAGTCGTGATTTGCAGTGATTTTTCACATATGCTGCATTTTGGCGTTGTTGTAAATCGAAAATCCTCAAATCCATAAAATTAATTTCTGATGTTAACCACAACAAATTGGACCTAAAACGGCCGCCTTGATCATGAATAGGCTAATGCATTGGGCAAGAACGAAGGCATTTTTAATCAACTGCCAGACAGCAGCAAAGTAAATTAAACCATTGTATTCTGACTTCGGAGCCGTGACATCGTTAATTTTCACTTACTGACTAAAGCACAGTGTCTGGGGTGACGTATGATGACTAGGCCCTATGTGACTTGACTTTTAAAAACAGCCCTATAAATGACGCCTATCCAAATTTATTCAATTCAATTTCGCTTATAGGCCTACGCGCTTACTACGCCATTTAAGCGACACTCGTGCAATTTCTAGGCGATTGTAAGTGTTGTCATTTAAGGCCTAGCTACGTGTAATATAAATTAAATTTTTTTAAAGAAGCACAAATTTTGTGCTTCTTTTTCACTGCTGTGTAAGCCAACGTGCTATGAGAGATTACTCACTTACTGAACTCTAAGACCAGTGGCGGCACCAGCATGGGGCTAGGGTGGGCTGAAGCCCCCCACCGCCATATCGGCGGCTCAGCCCCCAAACATAAGTGGGAAATCACTGGCAATGCCAGAGAGGAGGGAAGAAACGGAAGGAATTGGGGTTTTAACCCCCCAAACCTGAAATCCTGGATCCGCTACGAGGCGGTTACTGTATGGACCGTGAGCAGTCTTTCGCGCACAATTGTTCTTTTTCACTGGATCCTGAGTGGCCGAGTGGGTTGGTAGCCTGCTCGTCACGCCGGCGCCCCGGGTTCGCTTCCCGGTCGGGTCGGTTTATCAGAGATTAATTTCTCGGATCTTTACTGCGGGTGGCTCGGTCGCATTATAAACGTGGAGTACAATACAACACACAATACAACACATCACAATACAACTGGGGCGCGGTGGTTTAGGGGTATGTTCGGTGCCTTGCAGCTGGAGGGTTGCGGGTTCGAATCCACCTCAAAAAGTCGCCGCGTAGGGACCCTGGGCAAGTCCTTCACTCGCAATTGCTCATGCGCTTCGGCGTGAAACTCCGATTCAGCGTTCGCGCAGTAGTCGGGGAGCGCCTCTGAATGGGAAATCTGGTAGGGGCGCTATAACAAGTGTTCAAATACAATACAATACAATTCTGCAATACAATTGCATCTGCGCCCCAGAGGCGTGTGCACTTCTGAGCGTTGAGCCACCTTTGGAAGAAGGGCGATATCAAAATGCAGTTGTATAATTGTATTACATAGTGGCGATTTCCATTATATTGTACCAGATTTTGTGACTTCAGAAGCCGTTAATTTCGACCTGCAATGGCAGAACACGATTAAGATCATGCCAGTTGATTACTGCGATCTACTAAAAATATGGTTAATATAGAGTCAGCAGAATCATATTTAAAGGTGTCTAAACAGACCATGACCATAGCACAATGTTTAATTAACTATAATAGGCCTACCTATAGTGACTACTATCACAGTAGGCCTATAAATAATTACACAACTGGTCGTTTTTTGACCTTATGCCACTTTTTCAAAATATTTAGCGACTGAATGCGATTAATAATGCCAGATATGTGAAAATTGAAACGTTTTAAATCGCAGTTCCCATTTGATTTGTAGCGACATCTTGTGGCTGGCGTGTACGTTGACCTTAAGCTACTCAAAAGTGAATTTAGCTCATAGCCAGACTCTATTCCGCTTAGTATAGTAGCTTCTGTTTAACGACGCCTCATTTTACCTACTATAATACGTTATAAAATAATTTCTATATTATAATGAATATTATTATATACACTGTGTCCTGAAAGAAAGGGACCCCTTATGGTAATACGAAAAAACACTAGTAGCCTAAATATTGATCGATTTTTAAAATTCCAAAACCATTTTAATCCTGACATAATTAGCTAATTCAGCTATTCAGCTCACTGAGCTCTTGAAACTGTTGAACTGCGGACAAAGGAGACTCTGGATTCCATACCTCCTAATCTTTGACCGAAAAACCGTCCGGGCTTAAATCCGGTTGATTACAAGATTTGGTTTACAGGACAAAGATCAGAGACACTGAAGAACTCCGTGCGCGTATTGTTAATGCCTGCATGGGATGAATTTGATCAGCTGGTTATCGATGCTGCTATTGGCCAATGGCGTGCTCGTCTTGAAGCTTGTGTTGAAGCCGAAGGCGGACACTTTGAGCACCCCTTGTAGTCTAATATTATTCAACTATAAAAATTAAATTAAACTAAAATTTATAATTGATAAATGACATTTAAAATAATATTGAAAATTTTAGATGATTTTTTGTGCCGTCCTTGACACTTGAATTTGGATGAAAATGACGTCATTTTGACGTCATTATTAAATAACAAAAACCTGTATACTTTAACCAGTATTTAGCAAATCATGTCAGGATTGAAATGGTCTTGGAATTTTAAAAATCGATGAATATTTACTAGTTTATTTTCATATTACCAAAAGGGGTCTTTTTTTCAGGACACAGTGTACGTGATATGTATTCGACCGGTTGGGTTAATAGATCGAGTTCTTTGAGAGGTATTGCTTTGAAGAGAGGTTAACGACATCTTATGGCTTCCAGGGCGGTCGATGTCACCCTCCTCATTTTTCCAGACTTAGGACTGGCACTACCTGGCAACAACTGCACTGCGGGCAGCAGTGGAGTTAAACTGATGCCTTGTTTGATTGTGTTGTGTGTGTGTGCGTGTGTGTGCATGCTTGGGTTCGTGCGTGTGTGCGTGCGTGTATAAGCCATTACAAGTGTATACCCATATACGTGACAGATGGGATGTACATTATGCCATGTTAAGTGCTTCATAAGCTGAGGCGAAGTGCGGATGTCGTAAAGAGATGAATCGTTCGAAATCGCTTCAGGCAACACTTCTCAGATAAGGCGAAAAAGGTAGAGCGGATGAAATAGATAAACACTCGTATTTTTTATTATGCTCATTTTTATTATTGCCGTAGGTCAATTCTTAGGACTCTTTACCTATGCAGGCAGTTTTGGGAACAGTAATTTACACACATATATATATGTATATATATATATATTAATTTATGCATTAATGCACATACTGTATACTTGCGTATATATACATAATGCATAATCTATAAATATGTGCGCATACATTATGAATTTAAATTAAATGGTATGCATATATATGCATACACATATGTATATATAATACATATTTATATATAAACACACACATATTAAATCATATATATATTTTCATAAATATGCACAGTCATGACGGGGCTGTTTCGAAGGGAGGAACTGGTTTCAGGATATTTGCTGATGGTCTTATTGAGTTGAGCTGGTGGTAAGAAGATGCAACTGGTTACTGCTTGCTGGACATAGTAGTAGGCTATTACCATACAACGCTACCGGTAAGTTACCACTTACCATAATCGAATTACCTATGTTGTCTCTGTCTGTCCGCCCGTCAGTCTGTGTGTGCCTTTATTTCAATTTGTTTGGGCCTATCTGTTTGTCTATCTGTCTGTCTATCTGTCTGTCTGTCTGTCTGTCTGCTAAATAGCCAAACATTCACCATGTAATTATTACAGTGTAAGGACATAATATAGTGTGTGTCTGCCTACTAAATAACCAAACATTCACCATGTAACTGTTACAGTGTAAGGACATTTATCGGATATTCAACGCAGTTTCTCAGCGCCATCGATCAATGCCTAACAATATATACTGGCGCTACATAAAACGAAACATTTAAAACTTTTCTGTTTGATTTGATAGTGTACGTAGCCAACCATGTCGACTTCACTGGCAGATGATGACCCAGTGTCACGGATGAGAGCACCTCTTGTCTTCAAGGGCGTCTATGTGACCCTAGCGAAGAACGACATACTGAAGAACGTCTCAGGAGTGGCCCGCAGAGGTCAGATACTGGCCATCATGGGTCCAAGCGGTCAGTAGATATACATACTTATTTATATGAGCGTGTATAAGTAGTTTATTCGTTCGTTCGTTCGTTCGGTCATTCGATCTGTCACTCACTCAGTCAAACTCACTCACTCACTCACTCACTCACTCACTCACTCACTCACTCACTCACTCACTCACTCACTCACTCACTCACTCACTCACTCACTCACTCACTCACTCACTCACTCACTCACTCACTCACTCACTCACTCACTCACTCACTCACTCACTCACTCACTCACTCACTCACTCACTCACACTCACTCACTCACTCACTCACTTGCTCACGCACTCACTCAAACTCACTCACTCACTCACTCACACCCATTCCCTCACTGACTCTTTCCCTCACTCACTGACTCACTCATCCTAATTACCCACCCATTCGTTCATTTCCTTGTTCTTCTGAACCCTTTCTGGTATGTGTCTGTAGGGGCGGGTAAATCGACGCTCCTGAACGCTCTGACTGGTCGTGTTCCCCCAACGAAGGGATCAATCACTCTGAACGGGGAGACGGTCAATCGAAGCCTACGAAGGAAAATCTCCTACGTCCAACAACACGATGTCTTCCATTCGAACCTCACTCTCCACGAAACACTCACCGTAAGAACAGCAGACACATACGAATGAATGAATGAATGAGTGAGTGAATGAACGAACGAACGAATGAACGAACGAATGAATGAATGAACGAACGAACGAATGAATGAATGAATAGTTGGTTAATTGTTGTTGTTGATTTATTGACTTATTGACCTGTTAACCAATTGATTTATTGATTTGTTGTTGATCTATTTATTATTTATTGATTTGTAGATTTATCAACTTATTGATTTATCGATTTATTAACTAATTGATTTATTAGCTTATTTATTTATTGAATTAATTTATAAACTTACAGAATCATTGATTTGTTGTCAATTTATTGATTTATTGTTGTTTAACTTGTTTTATTGATTTATTGATTAATTTATTTACTGATAGATCGATCGTTTGATCGATAATACTTTGCAAAATAGAGTGCTCCCGTTTAAAACTATTCCATTCAGAGCTGCACAATCATCAATCAGATTCAGTCACTAATGTTAATAATCTAAGGCGACGGTTTAACACGTCAAATTCAACAACAGTAGGCCTAATATTAGGTATCTAAAAATCACAGTCACCTAGTCTCGAAACTTAGTAATAGTAAAATTGAAGAGAAATATAAAAAGCTGAAGTCAATTCATAACTTTTGTTAAATTGCAATGTACCTGATGGCGGTGTGACTATCAGTTTTTGTTACCAATAAAACGAATATAATAAAAAAATGTCTTCAGGTCGAATGTCCAATATCACGCTTAAAGCAATCGAGAAATATATACCTCATTACAGATGCATTTAAAAGGTGTCCACTGTCTAGCCTTGATTGTATTTTAAGGCCTGGCACCATTGGCGATTTATATATCTTATTATGCATACATTTAAAGGTAAGTAAGTAAGTAAGTATATCCTTTATTGAAAAACCAACTGCTAACCGCATTTTGTTGTACAAAGATCATCAAATATAAAAAAATGAAGTATAAAGCATCCGTGTGACAAATGTTTTACGAGATAGAGAGTTTGCCTTAGGTATTTCTATTGTGGGTTCTGGGGCGTAGCGCTGTGGCGTAGGCAAGGGAGGGGGGTTTGGGGGTTAAAACCCCCCATTGGCTTAGGGAAAAAAATTTTGCACCCAGCACGATGAAGTTTTAACAATATTCGCAATTTTTCGGTTGAAAACACAAATTACCAGTATTTTAAATCCCCAAACCCCCCATCATAAATTCCTGGCTACGCCACTGGCGTAGCGAGTATGAAACAGTTTTCACGGGAGGCAGTAGTTGATGTAATACATGTGCAGGGTTGCTGATGATGGTAGAAAAGAGGTTAGAGTCTGCTTTTCTGCAAAGTTGCTCGAAACTTTGATAGGATTCCGGTAGATAACGAGACTGGACCAGTCGCCGTATAGTTGCCTGAAGACGAGAGCGTCCCTCTACCCCCACAAAGCCCCACCACGCCGGGGCCGCATAGAGCATCCGCGACATTGTGGTAGCATTTGTTACATCACACAAAGATTGGCCCTTTAACCCATGTGCTGTTAGAACGCGGAGGGCATACATTACATACATACATACATGTCTAACTGTGCTTGTATTTGAAAGCTTGGCACTCATTTAAATGGGAAGCAGCTGTGAAGGATGTCACCCGATTAAGTCTGGATAAGGAGGGGCAAAGATAATCATGTGTATTATTACACAGAGTCGTAAAACAGTAAATAACTAAAAAGCAAGATTGTAAAGAGAGAAAATAATATTTATATTGTTTTAGTTTACGGCTATGTTGAGACTGCCCGATGAAATGCCAGTGAACACAAAGCTGGCTCTAATTTCTGAACTCGTTGATGGACTTGAACTGAAAGGGTGTCTTCAAACAGGTCTGGGCTCTTTGCCATTTCTACGGCGCTATACAAATAAAATAATAATAATAATATCTTTTCTTTAATAAGCGCCTGACAAACGCATTGCGCTGTACATTTACATGTTATGCAATTCAAATCTTAACTACTAACAGAACAGACAGCTTGCAATACAACGGCGCTAATAGCAGCCTACAAAGCATATCCGCCCAACGGGGGCTCGAACTCGGTACCTCTCGGTCTCTGTGCCAGATGTTATCCAAAGCGCCACGGGCCCCCCCCAAATGCTTTGCACTCCTAAAATAATCTCTTGGTAGAGTAGAGACCAGTGAAATGTGTGCCTCGATGTTTGAACCAGTTTGCCTAAAATTCTAATGTTAATGTTAAATCTTAACCTTAGTTCTAACCCTAGCTTCAACCCTAGTCATAACCCTAATAGTGGGGTACGGGAGCTGAAAAAAGTTTCACATCGGGTAACCAACGCGCCCCTTTGGTTCCAGATAGTACATGGCTAGGCGAGTCCAAAAAGCCCGGGACACAAATTTTCACGGCCCTCTAGCGGATATGGCAGCCATTTTACAAAATGGCCGACCAAAATACATATTGTTCAATATCTCAGCTTCTAGTTCACTTAGAATCGTGATCTTGGTGTCTAAACATACATATTTAGGGACAAGGATTCCAATAAAACTAATTGCAAACACTTATCTAGACGAAATTGGCAGCCATTTTCCAAAATGGCGGCCCAAAACCAAACTTTTTCAATATCTCAGGTTTTAGTTCACTTAGAATCGTGATCTCGGTGTCTAAACATACATATTTGTGATGAGGAATCAAATAGAGCTAATTGCAAACACTTATCGACAGGAAATTGGCAGCCATTTTCCAAAATGGCCGACCAAAATAAAACTAAAGTTAATATCTCAGCTTCTAGTTCATTTAGAATCGTGGTCTCGGTGTCTAAACATACATATTTAGGGGCAAGGATTCCAATAGAACTAATTGCAGACATCTATAGGAAATTGGCAGCCATTTTCCAAAATGGCCGACCAAAATAAAACTAAAGTTAATATCTCAGCTTCTAGTTCACACATAATAGTGATCTCGGTGTCTAAACATACATATTTAGGGGCAAGGATTCCAATGGAACTAATTGCAAACACTTATCTACAAGGGATTTGCAGCCAATGACGTCATTTGAGAAAGGTTGGGATTTATCCTGGTTTGAAAATCAACTGTCATACATCGTCCACGTCATTCACGGTCACACAGGCCTTTACACAGACAGAGACCAGTATAGTGCAGAGCAACTTTCACTCATTTGCACTGTTCCCTACGGGTTTCTCGCAGCCGCATCTGAGCAGTTCACGAGAGGTATGAGATGCTTCGGGAAGTGTGGTCCACTTCACTTCCCAGCCTCCTTTGCAGCTACCTCAATCAACCGGACATGCTAGTTGGAGAACAGCTACGAACAACTGTGCCCAAAACATGACCTGCCTGGTGGGCAGCTCCCTTTGCATGTTCCACAAGTGCGGCTTGAGTCGGTGGAAGGCCATCCATTAGTCTACCTTTCTGTGAGAACAGCTGCTTCCGTGCCACATATACCTTCTCCTCACTGCTCGCACGGTCGTACAGAAAAACTAGAAAGCACTCCAGTACATCGAGCTGAAATTCATCAACAGAGCTGAGAGTTGATGCTTAGCTGCAGAAGGCTGGGAAGACGTCATCGACTGTCTTCAGAATGTCCCACGCCGTCCTTTTTCTGCGGCCAGCAAAGGACGATACTGTGTCACATCCGCTAAATACGTGTACGAAGGGCAAGACCACGCACCTGTCTGGGCTGAAAGCACGTGTCATGCCATGGGTATCTAAAGCTTTAACCCAAGTCAAAACTAACCCACAGTTCGTCAATGCTGATCAGCTGCTGAACTGCTGCTATGGCCAACTCCAAAGCTTCTGAGACAACTGAGCATTTCGTCACTTCATGATAGTCATGTTTGGCAGCATCGGCGACATGCAGGAAAATCCTTGTATAATGCTTCTTCTTGAGTACAAGGAACAAGTCCAGTTGTGTCCTTTGGTTGAGTGCTTTGGTTGAGTGCACGTCCCTGTGGTGTGTGATTATGATCAGTCTCTCTGTTTCTATTTCAACTTTTCCTATGTGCAGACTCCAGAATAGAAACAATTCTGACTTATTTTTGTCGTTCCTCAGAAATTCCTGCCAGTATCTAGGTAGAGCATTAGAAGATTCAACGTGCCGGCGGCTGCACCTACCCCTCACACTGCCTGTTTATGTCTTCAATCTGCCATGCACATATTATGTAATGTAATGTAATAAAAAAAATGTAATGTAATAAAACATTTATAAAGCGCCACTTAAGAGTCTCTCAGAAGCGCTCTACACGTGGCCATCAAACAGCTGGAAAAATGCGTCTTTAAGAGTTTAGAGAAAACTATATAGCCGCGTGCAGCACGCACAGACGGCGGAAGAGCGTTCCAGATCCGTGGCGCCGCAATCGAGAAGTCCCGACGAGCACAGGTGGTGGTTCAAAACGAAGGTATCATCAAGTCATTTCGCGAGGCAGACCGGAGAGCCCGCCGACCAATGTGAGTGCCAACAATCCATACCACATCTACTCCATGCACATTCTCTATCTGTCTTGTCAAAATATGGGAGGCATAATCTGAGAAGGTGCATACAGCGACAGGCTTGAGCATGTTGGATATATGACTGCTCCATCCAATGTAGCAGCATCAACAGTGAAGGGCCTTGGTGGATATCTGCGAAGGCATCATCTTTTGAAGTACGAACCAATTCTTCTAGGCAGCTCACAATGTCTGACTTGGTTCTTAGCCGCAATTTTCCTATATTCGAGGGTGATGGTGGCGGTGCCTGATTCTCATATGCAAAGAATTTGTCCAGTTCTCCTTCATGTGTCTGACAGGAGATGTACAACCTGGAGAATAGTCATTGTCATTGACAGGTCGCGATTGGGTAACAAGACATTCGTTGACATCGTCGTAGGGCTTGTAGGTTCTGTGGGTCGTAGGGCTTGTAGGTTCTGTGTAAGCGCCTCTGAGTAGTTATCTTGAAGGGGCGCTATATAAATTCCATAGATAGATAGAATAGTGAACAGTCATTCCTTAAAGATGAAAACTTGCTTTGCTCGTGACTTGTCCCGTACATGTGGACGACTTAAGAGAGAGAGGAAATTATTCTGTTTGATTTTGTCATTGACAGGTCGCGATTGGGTAACAAGACATTCGTTGACAAATGTTTCATACTACTTTTGTCCAGTTTGCTCCAGGTTCCGCATTGAGTTGATCACTACTAGATCAGCCATATCTCTGAATCCAGGACAAGTAGGTCATTGCTGTTGGCAATGAATGGGTTTCCATCTCCTTGATCGCATTGCTAAGAGCCTTAACCTGGTTGAAAAATATTACCTGCACACGTTTTGTCTGCTCATGATGTCGAAGATCAGATTCCGTTTCTGGTATCTTTATTGATGCCTGGTACTCTTCGATCTCTGGTCCAGACACCATCCATCGTCGTAGGCTTGTAGGTTCTGTGTAAGGCAGTGCCTCCGTCATCCTTCACACTGACGTTGTTTTGCTCATGGGCTTGGTCTATGGCAATTTTGGAGAACGGAAGAATTGTCTTCTTTACTGTGAAGTTACCACGCAGAAATTCCTTGTACACAGCAAGATAAGTGTTTGCAATTAGTTCAATTGGAATCCTTGCCCCTAAATATGTATGTTTAGACACCGAGATCACTATTATATGTGAACTAGAAGCTGAGATATTAACTTTAGTTTTATTTTGGTCGGCCATTTTGGAAAATGGCTGCCAATTTCCTATAGATGTCTGCAATTAGTTCTATTGGAATCCTTGCCCCTAAATATGTATGTTTAGACACCGAGACCACGATTCTAAGTGAACTAGAAGCTGAGATATTAACTTTAGTTTTATTTTGGTCGGCCATTTTGGAAAATGGCTGCCAATTTCCTATAGATGTCTGCAATTAGTTCTATTGGAATCCTTGCCCCTAAATATGTATGTTTAGACACCGAGATCACGATTCTAAGTGAACTAGAAGCTGAGATATTAACTTTAGTTTTATTTTGGTCGGCCATTTTGGAAAATGGCTGTCAATTTCCTGTCGATAAGTGTTTGCAATTAGCTCTATTTGATTCCTCATCACAAATATGTATGTTTAGACACTAAGATCACAATTCTAAGTGAACTAGAAGCTGAGATATTGAAAAAGTTTGATTTTGGGCCGCCATTTTGGAAAATGGCTGCCAATTTCGTCTAGATAAGCGTTTGCAATCAGTTTCATTGGAATCCTTTTCCCTAAATATGTATATTTAGACACCAAGATCACGATTCTAAGTGAACTAGAAGCTGAGATATTGAACAATATGTATTTTGGTCGGCCATTTTGTAAAATGGCTGCCATATCCGCTAGAGGGCCGTGAAAATTTGTGTCCCGGGCTTTTTGGACTCGCCTAGCCATGTACTATCTGGAACCAAAGGGGCGCGTTGGTTACCAGATGTGAAATATTTTGGCTATATTGGCAGCTCTCGGACCCCACTATAAAAAGCAGACACGGTTGAGAAGTGCGGCGACTTCATTTTCTTAGCCTCGGCATTTGAGAGCTGCCGGCCAGCCAGTTCTTTATCTCGCAGCCTGAACTACCAATGTAGTTACAATGTAGGTCAGTATAGGCCAGTGTAGGTCAGTGAAGGTAAATTAAGGTAATTTTAGGTAAATGTATGGTCAGTGAATGTCAATGTAGGTCAGTGAAGGTCAATGTAGGTCAATACAGCTACATGTAAGTTCGCAAGGGAGCTCAGTTATTCGACTCCACCGACCTCTCGGCCGACAGTCCTACCCGGAAAGGACCTATATATAGGAGCCAATGGCCTAACCCTGATTTCAACCGTAAATCCTAACCCTCAGCCCTATCCCAACCATTAGCGTCTGCCCGTTCTCCCTCTGATTGGCTGATTGACTGCCTGAGTGGTTAACTGACTGTCTGACTGACTGACGGACTGATTGACTGACTGTGATTTATTGACTGACTGACTGCTGGAAATAACCGATTATAAAGATGCTCTATAGAAGTTCTGAGATGAGATACACATTGATTGACTTGGGATGTGTTGGTTGCTGAGGCAGAGATGGGTCGACTATCGGGAGGAGAGAGAAAATGCGCCAGCATCGCCTGTGAGATGATCACAAATCCATCGTTTCTCTTGCTAGACGTAAGTAGATGATGAACGGATGGATGGATGGATGGATAGATGGATGGATGGATGGATGGATAGATGGACGGATGGACGGATGAATGAATGAATGTATGAATGAATGGATGGATGGATGGATGGATGGATGAATTGTATTGGATGAATGGAATGATCAATGGACCGAATGACTGAGTGAGTGAGGGTGTCAATGAGTGAGTCATGGAGGAATACATGCATAGATACAAACAGACGTACATACACATACACACATCTGCGCGGGTGATTGTGTAGACCAGTAAGTTGGCCTAAGTGTGATGGAATTTGCCTGCTGCAGGAGCCGACCAGTGGCCTGGACTCTGCGATCGCCAACAGCCTAATGACGACACTGACGAATTATGTCCAGCGGTCAGGGAAGACCGTGGTCACTACGATCCACCAACCGTCCAGTCAAGTCTTCCACATGTTCAGCGACTTACTCCTACTCTTCAACGGAGAGGTAAGAAGGAGATTATATTAATCGGTTACACTTACTAGAATGTAATGTAAATGTAAACGTACTTCTTTATCGACCCCTTGGTCTCCACCTACCTCATTAATCGGTTGAGAACCTTCACCACCGTTGGCAGTTTGAATGGGTGCCCAGCCAGATACTACATGAGAGACAAACAAATTAGACACCTTTTAAACGCGTTAAGTCTAAGCTACATATAGTCCGACGGTATCATTAAATTTTTATATAGGCAGGAATGCTGACAAGACCACCAAGGGAACAAGAAAGTTATAGTGACATTGGAAAAAATAGGGGGGAAAATAAATAAAAAAATCTGAGATGGTTAAGAAAGAGCCTAAGAGCCAAAAAAAACAAAAAAGGAAAAAAAAGAAAAATTAGAAAGGAAAAATGATTCGAAAAGAACCTCTGGGCCAAAACTTCAGAGGAAATACCAACTACATAATAAAGACGTCAACGACCATTATAGTAGTCAAAGGACTTCGTTAAACATCCGAACAAGAAGAAGATAAAGTTTAATTAGTGCAATCCCAGAGGGCATAAATGTCCTTAAACAATGGAAACTAATTACGCGTATTGAGAACTATTTCAAATTTTTTTTTGGCGAAGCCAACGGCCTTTGCTGCCCTAAGATGTCGTTAAAATCTGAAATATCCAACGGTTAATAAAAAAAACTCCGCCACTGCCCGTACTCTGCCAGTGCCAGACTCAAGCCTGAAGAAAGACTCGAATCGTATCCGTTAGGCCTACTGCACCACGTCGTTAAGCAGTAGGCCTAACTATCCAACCAACTGGTAGCATAAAGCTATCAACACAAGTTTGACGTATTTTACATACTTTTTATACACTAACGAAGCTGCAAATGTCCAACCTGTAGGCCTTATGCCCTATATTCATCTCATTAGCTATCCGCTTCCGCTTTTGGGCGGTGCCAGTCTAAAGCCAGGATACAGAAGGATGGCGACGCCATTCATCTTCCGTATGACGCCGCATCGTTAAACAAACGCACGATGGTTAAGTCGACGCCAACGGCCATGGAAGCCAGAATAATTATGACAAAAAAAAACTACTATTGTTAACGTTTCGATTGTCACATAATAATGTTACATTAATTAACAGCATTCAATCGCTAAATATTTTGTTATAGATGATGTCAACAACTAATGTTCAGCGGTATCCATAATGTCATTGCAGAAGGCGATAATATTATGCTAAGTTTAGACACCTTTAAAACATTATTTACTAGTGCTATATTAGCAACGGTTTCCTTTATCGATAGGTGCTAAGCGTTTACAAACTTTTTATTCACTAGCGATGCTGCAAAATGTCCAACATGTATGCCCTATATTCATATCATTGGCTCCTCCGCTGCCGTTTTTGGGCGGTGCCAGTCTAAAGCCAGGATAAATAATATCGATAGACGCTAAGTGTTTGTTTGATAGCATCAGATGTCATAATCATAATTAATATGATATGATGTTTCTTATGAACTTTGTTCTATGGTTATGCTCTTTTGTAAACTCTTGTGGATGTTCTATAATATATAGCCTACACATGCTGTGGATATGTTAGAGTCCTGTTCTAACTATTTGCATATAAGCTTATTATGATAATATTGTGTGATTGAAATTATTAAATACTTCCGTAAAATGTACCAAAAAATTACAAACTTCATGTCTTACTTACATGTGTGACAAATATCAATTAAGCTGCATTAAGAACATTAAATGTAATAGAGTGAGAATCTCGGGTGAAGTTTCTTAACTGATCTATTTGGATATCGACCTGATTACGTCTTGGTTGTTGGTGTGCCATAGGTTGATGCAGTGGCGTCGCCAGAGCTTCAAGGTTGGGGGGGCAAGGTATAGGAGGACAGACAAATGAGCGTCCGAAGGACGATCGGTGAGGCGCGCCAGAGGGGAAGGGGTTTGGGGAGGGGGATGTGCCCCCTCCCCACTTAAATTTTTTTGAATTTCCACACTGTAATGGTAGCATTTTAAGCTGTCATCGGAACAGAATTGGGTACTTGTCGGTTTAACGACTACCAAAATTCTTCATATATTACCTCATTTAAAATTCTTCATATTCTACGTTATTTTAATTCTATGTTACGTCAGAACTTATCTATTACGTCATAAACCTGAACGTTTCGTCATTAGAAACATGGACGACACTAACCCTAACCCTGACCCTAACCGACCCTCACGGCGCCTAACAACGAGGCTTAACCTCAACGTAACCGATATGGACTATAAAACTTGTAGTCGCGAGGGTCGGTTAGGGTCAGGTTAGGGTTAGTGTCGTCATTAGAAGACAGATATTAACTGTCATGAACACATTCCTGTAGGCCTACAGGGGTCTCGTCTAGTTATAATTAAAAGATCTTTTTTGGTGGTCGTTAAACCGACAAGTAGGCTACCCAGAATTGTTCTATTATTTCAGCGCTGATAGGAGCCAACTGTGACTTCTAGCTAAATGTTAAATGTTCGCGTTTTTCTAGTGACCGTAAACGGCCTCGACCCTGCTCATTTCTCAATGAATTGATCGGGTAACATCCTTCATCACTGCTCGCCCGTTCGTTCGAATGGACGTCACACCATTTAGCCTAAGGTCCCCGTGCAAGGACCGTGCTAGCCTGAGGCTTAGGTCCTATATGGCGGGGGCTCAGCTGTCGGAATGCGGCTGTGTGACTGGTGTAAATAGGTCACCCCTCGTGACTCACCACTGCGAATAGGAGAGATAAACAACATGGGACTTTTCCCTATTCTTCTGTGTACTTGTTTAAAGCGCAATCCGTCACCTGTTGATTAGTGATTAGTCTTTGAAAAGAAAACAAACTTTGGAAGAGGAGAAGAGGACATTCAATGTAAAATGACAAACCACACACCACATAGGGTACCCCCCCAAAAAAAAACTCACCGGATTTGCACGAATCTCAAGACCCAGTCTGACCAGGGTTGGGGGCAGCTGCCCCCTTGCCCCCCCGTGGCGACGCTAATGGGTTGATGCCATGTGCAATAGACACCGGCATGATAGAATTTACTAATTACAACTACAATAGGCCCCTATGCACTGTTTTATCGTATTGTTCTAAGGTTGCTTACTTTGGACCTGGAAACCAAGTGACGAGTTTCTTTGCTAAGATAGACCTTCCCTGCGATCCTCTTTACAATCCAGCAGACTTCATGTGTAAGTTCAAACTCCGCTAATATTTATTCTGCCGTTTTGTGGGGCTTTATATTATTATGTTTCATTTTTACCCGAGGTAGGCTACATGTAAACCCTCATCATTTTGAAAAGTAGGCTTGGCATTGTTATCATCGTCATCATCATCATCGTCGTCGTTGTTGTCGTCGTCATCATCATCATCATCATCATCATCATCATCATCATCATCATCATGTCATCATCATCATCATCATCATCATCATCATCATCATCATCATCATCATCATCATCATCATCATCATCATCATCATCATCATCATCATCATCATCATCATCATCATCATCATCATCATCATCATCATCATCTTCATCATCATCTTCAACAAAATAGCATCACGATCATCTCCTCATCATCACTACCATCGTTATCGTCGTTGTCGTAGTAGTAGTTGTTGCTGTAGTCGTTATCATTGCTGTTTACTTGTAGTGGAGCAGGTGAAGGCAGGACAGGAAACGGTTGACCGAATCATTAGGGCTGCATACGAACTAAGGTGGAAAACAATTATAGTCATTGTTCTTTTTCTCTTTCGATTGTAATTATGACTGCAATCGGTAATATTAGCGTAATTTTAATCGGTATCGTAAGCGTAGTGTAGTCTGGAATTGATATGTCGCACGTTTCAGAGAAGAGCTCGAAAATTATATTGCCCATCAGAAAGATTTTGCACAATCATTAGGCTAGATGAGGTTTTGCATATTCATTGGCTAAGAATTTGCATATTCATTTGCTAATAATTTGCATATTAATTTTATTGGATAAGAATTGCATATTAATTTGATAAGAATTTGCATATTCACTGGATAAGAATTTGCATAATCAATCGATATAAATCTTGCATATTCATTGGATAAGAATATGCACACTCATTGGATAAGAATTTGCATATTCAGTACATAGCATTTTAGCTCGTTCGTTGGAT